>APFE030284112.1:95151-132506 GCA_000404065.3 Pinus taeda
TTGTTTATCTGAGTATCATTCTCAAATACTTGCCAATTACTTACATTGTCTGGGACAGAGGGCCTGTGTTTGATCTCAACAGTGAATTGGTGGTTAGGCCCAAAAGGAAGTTTACAGGTACTTGCAAAGGTTGCCAGACTGTGAGCATGCAAGTTGTGGTTCCTAGGTATTTTGGTGAGCTGATATTCTAGGAAGTTGTTGAGCAAGTCTGTTACTGCCAACCTATAAGACCTTAACCTGGGATCATTTGTAACAAAATTTCCTTTTATCTGTTGGATAATTAAGTTTGAATCCCCCAATATGGAGACTTTGGTCACTCCTAGATTCTTATTCAGTTTGAGACCTAGGAGGAGGGCCTTATATTCTGCCATGTTATTTGTGCATCTGAAGTTAAGCCTATATGCATGACCTAGAGCATGGTGATTTTGAGTATTGTGTATCCATACCCCTGCTCCTGCTCCTAGCTTATTGACTGACCCATCAAATTCTAAATACCACAAGGTTTCTTGGTCAATGTCGGTTTTAATTGATTTACAAATTTGTTCAGTGGGCAAGTCTAGTCTTGGTTATTCTTGTGACCTGTCAGTAGACTCTGCTGTTTTAATGAGATCAGTGATCTTTTGTTCTACAACAGTGGATTGTTCATTCATATGCCTGGTTTCCTTTGTTTCTAGGAGCTTGAGCTCAGTTTTGGGGCATATGTCAGCATTGTATAGTATGAAGGAGTCTATATCTGAATGGATGGAGTAGTTTGGGAAATTCTGGGGCTTATCCTGGCTGCTAACCACATATTTCATGAGTGTCTCTCTGTAAAGTCTCGTTGGCTGGCCAAAGACTGAAATTGTGGCATATGACATGTCTAGTTGCAAAGATCCTTGGAGTTTGGCACCCCAAGATCTTGATAGGAGCCTACCATATTTAGGTGGAATGTCAGCCACTACTACATCCATTAGAATTGTTTTTGCTGGGTATTGGATTAGGGATACACAGAGATCTTTGATCAGGCCTAAACATCTTACCTAGCTGGAATTAAATGAAAACAAATCTTTATAGGGTCTGGTGATGTCTAATCCAAGTTTTTCCATTATTGATTTGGGCATTAGGTTATGAGAGGCCCCTGAGTCAAACATGGCATTGTGTAATACTTTGTCATGAATGTTTAGGCTTACATAGAATGGATGAGTTCCTCCATCCCCTGATTTGCCATTGACTTCTAAGCCAAAAATCAGTTCTGGTTGGTCATCCAGAATGTTGACTGCATCCCTATTTTCTGGTACTTGCAATGATCTATTAATTTGTTGTCTGAAGACCTCATGTTTGGCTAGTTCAGACAGAGGGATTGCAATTTTCAGCTTGCCAATTTCTGTTTCAAGATTGAAAGGTTTTTCCATCTGAACTTTTACATTATGAGTAGCAAATTTTTCCTTTTCTGCTGAATTTTGGGTGAGCATGTCCTGATCAGGCATATTGTTTTGGGATAAGTTTGGGTTGGCTCTGTTTTGTAGAGGTTTGCCCAAAATTTCTGTTGGAAGAAGTGGTGTGGGTGTAGGTTTTACTGGGGGCTGTATATCATATACATCTTCCATTGTAACCTCTTTGTGGGGTTTTTTATCTGAGGACTCTGTTAAGGCAGCTTTATCACTAGTTTTCTTGGGCAGTTTGGTGTGTGTTTGTTTGGTATTCTTAGGTATATCTATGGTTCTACTCCTTAACTTGTATTGTTTGTGTACTTCATAGACTGCTGTATCATACCCTTCTCTGAAATCAAATGACTCACCAGATTTTCCCTGGAACTGTTTGTGGTCTTGAGCCTGTTGATCATCTTGTGTTAAGAATACTTGTTCTTCACTGTCCAGACCCATTAAATTGATGTGGGGATCTTCTATTTGTTCACTAGTGGTTGAGGCTTCTGCATAATTTTCTTGAAATGGGGGTCTGATGTTCTGATCAAGACTAGTTCTCCCAACATTTGGGTTTTGGTTTTTCCTAAAATTGGGATTCCTAGTTGTGTTGCTTGTTTGTCCTTCCCAAGACGACTTTCTCTCCATGGTCTCAACTCTATCTCCCAACCTTTCCATACCCTTCATGATTGCATCTAGTTTTTGGTCAAAGGTTGAGGGTTCCTCTTTGAATGTTATTCTTCTCTCATTTTTTGCTCTGGTTCTCTTGGTAATTAGGTTTGCCTCTACACTTATAACTATATTCTGCATGTTTGCAAGACTTGGAGGTGCTCTTTCCCTTAATTGATATGCCATGTCTGGGTCAAATCCATCAGGAAATTTGATCAAGGCCAGATCAGGAGGAGGTCTCAAGTTTTGAGGGATAGCGTTATATACATTGTTGAACCTAACACAATAATCTTGAACTGTCTCTTGTGGGCCCCTTTTCAAATTATCATACTCTGTCAATATGTGAAGGGGGTCTTTCTTCTTTTCCCATCTGTTTAAAAAACTTAGGTATAAGGCATCAGGATTGACTATAGAGTTTGCAGCCAGAGACCTGAACCAATTCCTTACATCCCCTGTCAAACTTTGCGCAAAAATTTTCATTCTTACATCTTCATCATCTATCTCATAGTTCTCAAAATAGTCTTGCATCCTCTTAGTGTGTTGCTGGGCAGTATAAGTGCCAGTTCAATCAAAGTAAGTGATTTTGCCTTGATAGTCTTGGGGCATTGCCCCTGGATTTGCAGGCAGGACTAAAGGAGCATATCTAGCCATATTTGCAAGGATAAAAGGGGCAGCAAGGAGTGGAACAGCTGGAACAACAGGGATAACATGAGTGAGGTGTGTTGGGGATGGGGGAGTGGGGAAACTACCTTGGGAAGTAGATGAAGAACTAGGATAAGCAGGGATAGTGTGAGGGTGAACTGATGCTTTGACAAGAGTGGGAATATAGCTCTGCTAATTTGGCTCAGTATCTGAATCTGAGAACTCCCCTAGCTGCTCTTGTTTCTTTAAGATTTTGGGGATTAAATTGGGGTTTTCAAAGATAGTTGGGGGATTAGGGTCAGGATTGGACCTAGTGTAACGATATTTCTTCTTTGGAGCCAGCTTCTGGGTTTTCTTTCCTTAGTATCCTGTGATAGGACTTTTTAAACAGGAAGCTTATTTCCTTTCACTTGGTATTTTGACATAAGGTCCCCAGCGCAGTTGCCATTGATGTTATCACTCAGGTTGTTCCCTGCTTCCTAAAGGGAATACGACTGAGGTAACCACTGACCAATCTTTTAGCTACAGGTCCTAGCCTACCTGCAACCAAAGAGGGCTCTCTCTTTATAGTTTAGCTTTGTTGATGAATGTTTTTAGGCTAGTTATGGTGTACCGTTTTGTTTGAATTTGGTGGGTTGGTGAATTCAGATAGAACTGCGATACAGATCATAGGAAAGTTTGTTCCATTGGGAAATGGAGTTGAGGTATTTGTGCTACTGAAAGTGGATTTATGAAGATAGAGTGTTGCTGCAAAGCAAGTTAGGCATATGTGAAACAATTTACCAGATTTGTTGATGAAATTATGGAATTAGTGAGTGAAAGGCAATTAAGAATCTTTCACTATGCTAAATAAAGAAACATGAAGGTATTGCTTAAGAGCAGTTAAGAATTCTTAAACAATATTCACCATGACAGGATTAGTTTAGACATGAGCAATTAAGAATTCATATCTATGGCTAATCCAAAAGAAAACAAATTTAGAAATAGAGATTGAGCATAGGGTGTTTAAAACAAATCCTAGGCTATTCTTTTTCTCTACTTACTAAGATTATGGAAACATAAGAATTACGGAATACAAAGAAAACACATACACAGTTAAGAGAAACTTATTGCTTCAACAAATGACACAAGAATTCTGTAACTAGACAGAGCCATTCATTTCCATCTTCAGATAGCTTAAGAACCGGAAATCTCCATTAGCAATTTGTATTATCAAAAAATGTCTCCAGAATACAATAGAGCTCTTCAGAAAGAATTACACTACAACCGACCCTCAATGCGTTATCTGAGGGGATATATATACAAAAATAGGGTACAAAATATCTCAGTAGAGAGTTATTGTGCAATAAATTGCACCACCAACTCTCTTACAAAAAGTAAATGAAAACATAAATATAGCATTTAATGCTGAGATAGCTGATATTTTTCTGTCAGACAGTTTTTTGACTTTAAGGCTCTGGAAAGTGGGCTGTAGCTGTGCCTTTAACTCTGCGTTAATTGAGCCTGCTATCTGGGTGCATTGCTGAGTCACTTGTACGGATGCTTGCTGTACCTGTGTGCTGATCTGCCTGCTGACCTGTAAACTTTGATTTTTCTCAAAAAAGGCAAAAGCAAAGTGGAATTATCTGGGCAAAATCTCGAGCATTGCTTGCCACCAATCAGCTGGAGGTAGCTGATGCTTCTTCATTTTTCTAGTGTTTCATCCGCCTCTGTATGTCTGTAAAAGTTTGGAGGGACTTCGAACAGGTGATTTATTTCATGTTCAATAAAGAACATATTTTCTAGCTTGTCATAGAGGGACTGCCCAGAGGGAGGCCCTGCTTCTTCTGTTGAACTGCTGGATACTGTTATCTGGTTTTCAACATAATTGTTGATCCTTGTCATATACTAATTATATGACAGCAGCTGTCCTGTGCTAGTCACTAGGCTTGGCAGTCCTTTGTCCTGTAGTATAGTCATTTTTGCTCTAAATTCATCTATTTCTGCCTTCATCTCCTAATATTTCCTCTCCAAAGTTTGAGTAAAATTCCTCAAGGTCAGTACCTTTTTGGCTGTCAGGATTGTATCTGTTCTGCTGCTTATTTCTAGAGCAGCTAGTTCCTCTCTAGTGCGATTATTGAGGAAATGAATCATTCTGGTGGCCTGCTCAGGCATTATTCCCAGGGCTATCCTGGCTCTCTGTATTTCCACATGAGCCACATCTATCAGCTCAACCTGCTCAAAAATTGCCTGAATGGACCTCCATTAGTCCTGTATAGATTGGCCAATTTTGGCCCAAATAATCTTCTTTATTTCTGCTAGGGTTTTACCTAGCAGCAATTCCTTTTCTAGAGTTTTCACTTTGGCCTCTAAGGCCTTTATTTCTCTTTGTTTTTCTTCCACTGTCATTTTTTATTTATCATAACTGGTCTCCAGCTTCGCCAGTCTATCCTTAGCATCATTTATTTTAGTGACTTGAGTCTCAAGTTCTTTAACAGCTTTCATCAACTCCTCCATGCTCATGCTAGACTCTGCTGTTGCTGTTGCTTCTGCTGTTGCTCCTGTTGTTGATGTAGCTGTGGTAGGTGCTGGAATAGCAGGAGGGGCTGCTGCTGCTTGTGTGGGAGGGGCAGGTCCAAGAGTTGTTGATGTTTGAGGGGGTTGGGAGGCTGACTCCCCTTGCTTGTCCTGTAGTGCTTTCTCTAATTCTGCTTCCATTTGTAATATTCTTTGATTCATTACCAGAAGCAGCTCCATAGCATCATCTACTTGCTTTTCTTGTGCAAGTTCTGTTGTTTGAGGGTGAATGGTAGGAGGCAATTTTTCCTGCCTTCTTAGTGCAGCAATGTCATCCTCTTTCTTCTTCATAAGGGATCTAACACCCTTTGGGTCCTTTGGGTCATGTCCCAAATCAACTATTATGTCCTCCAGAGTCTTTATTCTATTGTCCTTTGCAGAGGAAGACAATATTTCAAAATCAAGTTGCCTGTTTGTGTTCTTTAGAGCTTCCTTTCGCTGATGGGCCAGCATTGCCCTGTCAGCTAGTGTTGCATACACCATTTCCCCAGTCTATTTGTGCAGCTCAATATGATCCATGGGGTGCATGTCTTTGGAAAAGACCTCCAGGTTTGTTCTGTAGTAATCTGCTGGGGTCTTTGGATGTGGGACTTTAGGCTTCAGATGGGTGAAGATCATCTTCTCTTCCTTCATATCATAGGCAACCATCAGCCTTTGTTTTTTGGCTGGAGTTGTCTTCAAGAATTGCTCATAGAGCTGTATTCTCACCAACTTATTCTGTGCCTTGATCTCTATGAAGCCTTCTTTGACTGCAGCTGGTTTCTTTCCCTGTTGTCTTGAGGAGGACACCTCCGTGGTATACTGTTGGGCCTGTTCTAGCTGAAATGAGCTAGTGGCAGTCTGCTGGCTTGTTTTCCTTTCTCTGCTATGGCTTTCTGCCCGTTCTTCACTTATGTCTCCTTCTTCTGTTTCAGGGTCTATCCTCGGCCTCTTGGCCTCTCGTTGCTGTGATGACCCTGTTGGAGGTGTGACATCCTCTCTCTCTCTCTTTTTTCCTCTCTCATCATTGAGAGGAGTCTGCAAAACTCGGATTTGAGGTTGTTCAGTTTGCTGTGAAGGGGCTTGCCCTTGAGTCTGATCCTTTGATGTGTTGGGCTACCCTGTCTCTGCCTGTTGCTGTTCATCCATCTTCTCTTTCCCCTTTGCTGTAGTTGTTGTTGCAGGAGCTTGTTGGGTGTCCTGTGCAGCTGGAGCAGTAGAAGTGCCTTCTCCTGCTTGGACTAGTTGTTTGAACAAGACCTGTTGACAAGAATCCAAGTCAAGAGTTTTTTCCAGGTCCTTTACAGTCTGCTCCATTTTTTCTTCCTGAGTCAATTCCTCTACTATTGAATCAGGTACCCATTCATCTTGATTGGCAAATTGTTGTATTTGTGGGTATGGGCAATGCTTATAGGCTAGCAGCCTATATTTGACCCTCCTAGCACTGATGAAGCCTTCAAGGTCATAAGAGACCCACCAGAAGCTTCGTTTGAGTTTGAGCTATTGCCCTAGTATTTGATCAACTTCTTGCCAACCATCTTTCTTGTTCATGACAAATGGGCCTAGGTGGTCTCTGAACTTTAGGTTGGCTTTCTTCTTGGCACTGTGGAAGTGTGTCAGATCAGAGTTTATAAGCTGTCTATAGTTTTCCAGGGCAAATAGCCTCATGGGCACATATTTTGGGAGCCTGTAGGGATAGAGCTCACAACCATAGATTCTGATGGCTGTGTGATTTTGGTACAAGCACCAATCACCTATCTTGTAACTCCTGGATAGCTGCAAGATTTTCTGCATATCCTTGGAAAATCTGATAGGAGGGGTCCTCTTTAAGAGGCATGTGACTGGATACAAAAACTGATCAATGAATTCACGGTATGAGTAGGGGGAATTCTGGACTTGGTGGAAGACTGAAGACTAGAAGATAATAGACCAACTCTCACCCTGTGAGTCTAGCTTCTTGATTGAGTGCTGGAAGCAATCTGTTTGATAGTACAAGAATAGGTGATAGATGTATGAGGAATACTTGAATATTGCCTCCCTCTTCAGTCTTGACAATTGATCATGTATCTTATTGGCAATATATTTGGCATAATTGTACTTCATAGCAGGGGGCTTCACAAGGCTATATGCAGAGAGCATGACCAGCACAGTTAGATCAACATGCTTATTTGTAGTGAACCCCAGCACAGAGGTTAGCATATCTACCAGCAGCTTGCCAACCTCATTGAAATCTGCATAAAAAAAGGAGGTGGCCCAGAAGGTTGCAGTCTGCCCTTCTGAATTTCCTGGCTATTGCAGCAATGTCTGTGCTAGAGAGCTTGGGACCTCTTAGCAAGTGTTATGGAGAAGGGGTTATAGTAGCCGGTTTGCTTGTGTTCAGCATTTGGTTGATGGAATCTGGTGTTATATAAAAGAGGATGCTCCCAGATGGAGACTCACAGCTCTGAGTTTCTGGTCATAATTTTCTACACAGAGGTGGATGACTTCAGGGAAAATGTTCACAGAAGGCAGGAAGTAGGTGGGTAGATTGGATTCCCATATGCCATACAGGTCACTGTTGTCCAAGTGACTGTTTCTTAGCTGGCAATATGTTTGTAAGTGATTCCTCTCTGCCACAAAGTCTGTAATGAGGGCATCACTGTCCACCAGTGGCATAGCTTCCAGTTCTTTGTTAGGTGGATTTATAGGAGCTACATCCAGAGGAGCTAGAGTGGCCATTGTCTGGTTTTTAGCTGGATGTTTACTGGATTTCAAGCCTGATATAAATGCTGAGGAATGCTGCTAATCTCTGTTTGCAGTGAGCAGTTTGGCAGTGCAAGGAGGCTGTTACAAGCTTAATGAATCTCTGGGGCACTCTGTTTTGAAGAAGCAGGGTGTGTTGAGCTAATTAGCTGGTTACTTGCAGGGAATTTCTTTAGCAGGGGTGAGGGAACTGCTAAATTGGTTTTCTAGCCGGTAGCTTGGCTCCTTCAATTGCTTTTTGTGGTAAAATTGTGAATTTACAGAGGGGCACGGGTTTCTTCAATATTTTATGTCGCGCAGGGGTTTCAGTGGCTTCTTCAGTAAATTTCAGTGATGAATTTATCAATGTGGAGCTTTTGATAGAGTTTTTATGCAGGAAATTAGGATAGCAAAGGAGAACAGTGGGTAAAGAGGCCTGCAGCAAATACCTGGTTTTTATGGCGTGGGAGGCGTTTGCACCGGTCGAATTGAAAGTATTCGGGTTGATAATGGAGGCGGCAACAGCTTTGGCGTGTGGCTTTTGAGTTTTGACCGTTGCACGTTGATTTTCGCATGCAGAGGAGCTCCAGAAATTGTAAAAAACAATGTGAAATAACGATTAATTCTCGCCTTTTTATGCATTTTTGGCATATTGGCGCCTTTTTGGTGATGACGTCATGTTGACGTCATCATGGGCCCGGGTACGGATGGGTGACGTGGTAGCTGACGTGGGTGCCTAGGTGGCGGTGACATGGTGGCAGGGTGGACAGGGTGACGGGTGACATGGATGTGACGTGGAGGCATGGTGGCGGCAAGGATAGGTGACGTCATGCTGACGGGGGCGTGACGTCAGTGCGGGGAGGAGGTGGTAAGTGGTTTCCCCGGAAGGCCTTAGGGCGGTAAGTGGTATCGAGGGGGGGGGCAGCGAACACCGCGGGCGCCTGACGCGTGGCGGGGGTACGGCGGCAATACCGCCCATCCCCCGGACGCAAAAGGTCGGGCGGCTTCTGTATAAGATTGACCGCCCACCGTTGGATGGGCGGGGCAGAAGATCGTGCGGCAGGCGGCGATTGTATATGCCAGCGAGTTAGGTAAGGGGGACCCGCCCCAATATTAAAATATGTTTAATTAATTCGGGCGCGCGGGTGGGTAGAAACTTAAGGAATATGGGTTTTCATGGGTTTAAACGCGCATTTTATTAAAATGTTTTATTTAAAAAACTTTATAATAAAATGGGTTTAGGGCGGAAAAAGGGGTACATGGGTAAATGAGGGCAGGGTTGCAGATTTTTGGATTTTAACCATAACTTTTTGAAAAGAAGCCATAGTTTAGGGACAAAGGGGTTAATACCAACCCCAGATAGGTTAATATTTCCCAAAGAAGGGTTATATAGCTATAGTGCTAGGGGGAGGGTTTTTTAATAGATATTTTTTGGGAAATTTTTCATAGATTTTAATAGAATTAGGGAAAGGGGGAAGTTAGGGAGCTAAATAGTACATTAGTGGTTAATATGGCTTTGTGAGGTGAATGAAGGGGTAAAGCTAAGTTCTAATAGGTAAAACTTAACTTAGGATTTTGAGGATGAATGAAATCATGAGAAATATTTTTTACACAAAAAATGTGGCTTCTTTTCATGTTTGGACTTCATGGTTTGACCAAGTAGTTTGTCATGAAATGAAGTGGAACTGGACACCTGAGCAGATCTCAAGGCCCTTGGGAGTGTTAGTAAAATGAAGTTTGGGGGAAAATGGGGAACTTAGACATGCTTTCAATGCTTGTCCTCCACTCTTTGCTTTTGATGCCAATACCCTGAGTGGAATGAGTTTTTGCACTTGGTAAGCCAATTGGTGATGGCCCTCCATTTCTGCAACCTTGCACTACTTACCCATCCTAGTAATCCTAACATTTTTTCTTCATTTAAAGTGGGTGCACTTGAATTAGTAGACACTGACTGTCCTCTTTTTCTTTTGACTACCCTCCTATCTAAAACCTACCCTTACTTCTTCCAAGGCCCCAGATTAAGCAGTTGGGCACCTTTATTTCTCTACCTAGCTAGTCATCTGCCAAGCTTGAGCTGTTTGGTCAGGGAACATTCTCTATTCTGTAGCAAGCAATTTAACCATGGCATGGTCCAGTTTAGATTATTGGGCCATCCATCAAGTATGATTTAGCAGCAGTATTTGCAGAGCATGATACTACCCAAAAGCTAGTAGTGGCATTTTGAGTGGCCACTTTCCTGGTCTTTAGTTTGGGGTTCATTTTCACTTTTCTCTTGACCACTTGATTTTCTTGCCTTTTGATTATTCTTTTAAGGCATACCCTCTTTTCATTTTTAATTTTTTCATAGCATGTACCCAAAATATGGAACCTTTGCAGCCTGCAATGATGAACATATTTAGCCCTTCCACTGTCAATCATGAAAGATGAAACCTATTGGTATAGGAACCTAACACCACCAAAGTAAAACATTTCCCTTTATTTGGAATATGCATCTTGAGATAAAGGTGTAATCCCTTAGTGCAATATACATTGTCATTTTTTTGAACTAGGCCTTAGTCTTCTATCCATTAGTATAATCACAAAAATCTAGAAATTTAACATTTTCTAGCTCTCTATGAGAATGGTTAATTGAAGGATTTTGCGATCCTTTACCATGCATTGAGACTCCTCCCTCTTCCCTTTCTATTATGTAAATTTAACATCCTTTGGAATGAATGCATCATGTTTATAAATTATCTGGATAATGCATGTATTTTTTATTGGACATGTTCTTCTTCTCTTGGTGGAGAGTGCAAAGTTGCAAGCTATAGTGGAAGATGTAGACATGCACCCCGACCTCTCCTTAACCTACCCATCCCTTCTCTTGTATCCATGTTTACTTGGCATAAGAAGACAATTTGAATTTGATAATTTAGCTTTGCAGTAACATCATTTTTAATGTTTCACAATAGTAAAAGTGTCTAAGGCCCTAATGTTTTGAACATGGATCTAATACCATCTATAACACCCCTATATATGTAATATTTCTCAAAGAATATAAATGTGTGAGTGGCGAAAATTATGTCAAGTCTTACACACTTAGTTGCATTATCTATGAAATTGCATCAAATTCATTGTTGAGTTCTCAAAATTACCATTCTTTCACATCACTTTTCCCGACTTTTAATCTTTCTTCGATTATTCATAACCTTAATTAAGACCATTTTAATATTTATATGTGGGATTACAATCCATATTTTCCAATTCATTTATTTTACTATTTCAAGTGAGTTTATTATTAAATCTTAAAAACATAACATGCTTCACATATCCTTGAAATTTGGATGAGTTTGGTGATGGTTATAAGTATATTTAGAGATCCCAACTATGCACATTTTCACTTCCTAACCTCAAATTTGAATTTCATCTTCAACCATGGAAGATTTATCATGGATTTCGATCTTCATCAACTATATTGCATGTGGAAATAAGTTTTGACCATAGACAATATTAGTTTGATTGCTTTTGAATTATTAACAAATATCTTGTAATTATTTACTTGTTGATTTTTAGTTTCCACTTATTAATAAATGGTTGTAATCACAAAGAAATTTGTGGATTTGAATGAATTATTGTTTATATTATTCTCAAAGAAACTATATGTCTAAATAATATTTCCTTGTCCATTTAAAAAGGAGGAATCTTGGAGCGTATGTCCAAATTATGATGGAATAGAATAAAAGTTATTAATATTTCTCTTTACATAGTTTTTTAATTCTTTAGTTTTATTGAAATTATGTTTTGATTTAATTTACAATGTTATAGAGTAGGTTTCTACTTTATTCTTGGAAGACCTAAGCTCAATCCAAATAGATCATGGTATCCTTTTATTTTATATGTTTTCCTTTATTTTCTTTATGCAAGTGTGTCTCCTTTTACAAAAGATTGCTAACGAAAAAAATAATGATTCATGGAAAGAAGTCTCATCCATGTCAAAAGATAACTTGGTGACAATAGGGTCTTAATATCGTGATGGTGTTCCAGTACATGGTCATTTCCAAGATTGAATTAGTTTTCTTTGATTTTATGAAGTGCGATGTGTTTCATCTATGCAAGTTGATTCTTAGCTATTGGAAAGCATTCACTTAAATTTCTATTCAACGAATTTAACAGACCAATGCATGAATATTTTGACCATCAAGGGTGTCAGATTGCAACAATTGAATAAATATAAAATTCATGTAAATTCCAATTCAAGTGAATGATGTACTCTTGTATTGTTAAGCAATTTGTTGATTTGCATTTGATTTTGAGTTTACTTATAGTAGTTTGGAGTCTTTTTCTGTTAGAGTAGAATTTGATCCTACACATACAATGCCTACATAGCACAAGCTTACATACCCCAATTTGATAATTAAAATTTAATATGATTTATACATACAAATTGACTCACATTTTTTGGTGTAATTTCTCGGGAGAGACAAAAGGGATTAGAGAATTGGTAGTTTAGTTTTTTCATTTTCTACATTTAATTTTTGTTATGCCAACATTTATGACTTAGAGGAGGAGAAACAATAAGACACAAACACAACCTCACTTCAAAATTTCTATAGTGTAATAGTGTGACACATTCACTTTAGTGGGTTTCTCCAAGACCTAGTCATGTTGGTACACTGTGCTTCTTTGATATAAGTTTGTTTTCTTTTAGTTTTCTAAAGGCCGTGCTATTTTGAACATAGAACTTTTGATAAACATATTTCGATTATTTCCATTCATGGTGTAGTAAAAACCACTTCATCCACTAATCATTGAAAGAAACATACATTTGAAGGAGAAAGAACAAATAAAGTTCTAGGCAATGACATTAAAGCACGGTAATGTCTACCTTGATTTGACAAAATTTCTCCGATTACTACAAGTTTTCTAAATGCAAAGTTATAATATTTACACGATATATAATAATTTTTTTTGGGGAAATTAAACCTTAACATCATCATAAACATAGTCACCAAAAAATTCACATACCCACATCACAATTTAGGAGAAACTAGTTATTTTTGAAATTTTGTAAGAAGTTTCCATTTGAAAACCTTTTAAAAATAGAGTCATGACAGTCAAAATTTGAGGGAATAAATGAGGGAATTAAAAAAAATATATTTATATGGGACATATCCCTTGGAATTCTATTTCCAACCAAATTAGAATAATTTCATTTAGATATTGGATGGAAAACTTATGCTCAAATTAGTGATTAACTATCCTAAAATTCCATTGTTAAACCTTGTCAAAATAGATTTGGGATGGTCAAAAGTGGAGGAAGTAAATGAAGGATTTTTTTTTATAGATTGGATACAACCTTGGGAATCACCTCATTTGGATATTTCATGAAAACTTATGCTCAAATTAGTAACCGTCTATCCTAAAATCTGCATTATTAAACTCTACCCCTTAGTTGTACGCATAAGCAAATTTGAGATACCAAATCAATATATTTTAAACACCATTTATAACATATATAAATACTTTTGTATAGTTTCATTTTGAAGTGGAATCTTCTCAACATGTCATGAAACAACAAATTTGGGTTCAAAATACTAATTGTTGGTCTAGGCATGAATTCATAAACAACTTTAGCATGCAGGTTGCTATATAACATAAATGACATATCACTTTAAGGAATTTGAAAAATATTTTTTATAATAGATATGTAACTATGAACAATCTTTAATATGGCTTTTAAATCACTCAAATCAGACATCAAATGAATGTTTTTCAATAAAATACCGTAGAGAGGTCTAAGTTCGCCGCCACTTCTCAGTAGGTTAAAAAATGCATTCATCTTTGTTTATTTTTCCTTGGCTTTGTTTGCTATGCACCATTCATCAATTTTTTTCATAATTCTTAGATGAAAAGAGATCACACACCTATCTTCCTCTATCAACTCATGTTTTATTATAGGTAAGTGTTATATTTTTACAGGTTCCAGGAGGATCAAGAAGGTTAATCTATGCATGAGCAATTCTTGAAGCCAAAATTTATGCCAAAGGGGACATTTATCTTGGCATCCATCAAAGAATATTCAACATCCTATTAATTCCTTGAAAAAGAGTTAGAGATAGTTTATGCTAATAGTGGTTCTAGATCCTGCAACCCAATATAGATCCGATAACCCTCGTCATTGGTTGGTATGCTTGCATGCCTCAAGGAGAAAATCCACCATGTGGTTTTTGTGTTTAGAAGCCCTGATATGGTTCTATCTTGATCATATCAACTCCATGATACAAGAGGTAAATTCCATCCCATGATCAAAATTCTAGTCAATCGTGTTCCAAAAGGCCATTATCTTAAAGCACTATGATTTGAAGCTCAAAATCCTTGGAGCTTGCTAAAAAAATTCCAATTGTTGACCAACAATACCAACAATACTAAACTTTTGAATATGGATTGAGATAAAGGTAAATGAAGATAAAAACCAATATTAAAATAGAAGTCAAGCTCCATACCATGTTAGATTGCATCCAATGTGCCATTGCTACCTCAAGAAGCCTTCCAAAAGTCCCATTGTTCATTATGTCATGCTATACCTATATATTCCTTAAGCTTAAGCACACATATATACTTAATTGAGGACAAATTCCTTGTTTATTTATTTTATGACTACCATATTATGATTCTCAGGAACATGGTCAAATAAAAAGTCAATCTCGTAAATTTCAATATTGTCAAATATGCATTGGGGAACATTTGCACAATGGTTGCATTTAGTTGAGGCCAAATCAAGAAAAAATGATACATGGATTTTTTTCCTAAGATAACCATTTAGGTAACCATATTTTCAATTTTTTTAGAAAACTAGACAATGAAGGTTGTATGAATATGTTTTTAACACAAATTTTCGCTTTTTAAGTATTTTCACATAACTGAACTTTTTTTCATCAAAATGAAAATATGAAATTATGGTAAGATAAGAAACTATGAAATACATCTTGCACAACTTGAAGCACTCAATTTGGCCTTAAAATGATCCAGCGGCATACTTTGTGTGCACTTGGGTAACCTTGTCAAGTTTGAAAAAAGAGGCAAAATTGTTAAACAAGTAAAGATGAATTTCAAAATTATGGTGTTGATTTTTTGGATTGACTTTGGGCCTAAGTCTCACTATTAGAATTGTCACTAATAATATCTTTGTGTGTTTTGATGTCAAGGAGGTCATGGAGGTCTTGTATGCTAATGAGATTTTCGCTGATGTCAAATATATTGACACTTGTAAGAAATAAACATACAAAGGTTGAGTTCATTGTTTTGAATCTACAAAATAAGGTCAATATCAATGAAGAAGCCATGAAATAGATTCTTTATTGCTGAATTTTCAGTAAGTCTCAAAGCATAAATCAATCAGAAAAACCTTGATGGCCTTAAAATCCCATTTCTGAAACCTTATAGAGAATGAAGTTTTCAATAATAAAACGATTTTAATCTATTATAATAATAAATATTTCAACTACCAAAGTGTTTGTTTATTCAACAAGAAACAAAATCATGATTGATATAGGTAGTTGAGGAAGAAAAATGCAGACCTATGGATATGTTTGTAATGTGTGCACAAAAACCCCTGTGACTCCATACAAGAAAAGTACATATCTACACCAAGTTTGGAAAGCCTCGTTGTTTCAATCTAGTGGGAAAATTTTGTTTCCAAACTAGATTTCTTATGTTGGATATAAGATCAATTTAAAATAGTTTGCAGTGGTAGAGTATTAAGGTCCTTTTAGTATGGAAATTTTATGTTCTTGAGCAGATGCATTGTTAGCGATGTAAGATCCTGCAGACTTGAGTGAGGCTATAGTTTATATAGAACTAGTTTATATTAAATCCCTTTCTTGCTTCGACATTATGCCTAGGATTGGTGTTTAATTTCATTGTGAAAGAATGAACTGAAAATGTTATATGATTATGATAATATACAAATATGTTTTACATCCTTTTCCTTAAGAATGTTTGTTGTGCATATTATTTGTCTCAATTGAATAAGATAAAACAAATGTTTTCCAAAATTGTGGAAGAAGATATATTGGTATTGTGGCTACTTCCATGAAAGTAGAACAAGAGTTCCCAATAGCAAAAGAAGAAAAATGAGTTAATGGTGTGACTATATTTTCTTCGTTTCTCCTATGAACGTGGGATTACAAATAATCAAAAAGAATTTGCATTAGTATCCATTGTTCACAATGAATGAGAGGTTGGAAATCCAATAGATCGATGTTCAAATGGTTGCAAAATACGTGCAATTATTTACAAAGGTAAAGTGCAGGTTGACTTACTAAAAACCTCCCATTGGTGAAGGATGTTCTTATCAAGTTGATTATAAAGATTTATGCTTGACTTTGTTATGGTCTATTGAATTTGGTTCCAGAATGTAAGGAAATTGCAAGCCTTCTATACATCTAAACATGCCCTTGAAGATTAAGACTAGGCAAATTTTGTAGCAGTCTCTCTTTTAAAAATGCAGCAATTGATTTTCTCATATCTTGCAAACCTTGCACTGGATGGCCATGAAATTTGTAGGAGGAATGCACTAGAGTAAGGTGGATAACACAAAAACTTTCAAGCTAATCCATTTCAAATTTTTTGAGAAAACAACCATTGTCACCTATATCCATTTTGGTTATTTCCTAATATTCATGCATTGGATGACCACAAAATTAGGAGAAGGAATGTGCTAGAGTAAGGTGAATGAACATGAAAATTTTCAAGTCAATCACTTCATATTTTTCAAGAAAATGACCATTGTCACCTATGAAAATTTTGGTTATTTCTCAATATTTGAGCATCATATAAAAACAAAATTTGGTGGGAGAATGCATTAAGGTAAGCCTGAACAAACACGATTTTTTTTTAATTCACTTCATATTTTCCAAGAAAATTTCCATCATCACTTTAAAAAATTTGGTTATTTCTTGAGATATGTTCATCTGTTGGTGACATTTTTTGGAGGGAAAAAGTGTAAAGGTAATATCAACCACCCACAATTTTTTCCCAATAACCCAATTGATAAATTATAAGAAAATGGATGACTAATTCTGCTATAGTTTTTAGGGAATCTAGTAATCAAATAGTAGGTCTAGTGACCATTCATTGTTTTGAATCCTAACACTTCCTCAAACTAAAAATTGTAGGTATTTTGTGTGCATATGTCATGATAATTTTCAAGTCATTTGCTTCATATTTTTCAAGAAAATGACCATCGTCACCTATGAACATTTTGGTTATTTCTCGATATTTGAGCATCATATGAAAACAAAATTTGGTGGGAGAATGCATTAAGGTAAGCCTGAACAAACACAAAAAATTGTTAACCTACTCACATTTTTCAAGAAAATGGCCATTGTCACTTACACAAATTTGGTTATTTCTTGAAATATGTGCATTTGTTGGCAACATTTTTTGGTGGGAAAAAGCATAAAGGTAATATCAACCACCCACAATTTTTCCCAATAACCCAATTGATAAATTATAAGAAAATGGAGGACTAATTCTACTATAGTTTACTTTATGGAATCTAGTAATCATATTGTAGGTCTAGTAATCATTCAATGTTTTGAATCCTAACACTTACTCAAACTAAAAATTGTAGGTGTTTTGTGTGCAGATGCCATGAGATGGTTTTGCACCTATTGAGCCAATTTTAAATTGAATGAGGAGGGAACTAGCTCATGATCAAACTCAGAGATATCTACGAGCCACAACATTGAATTTGATTGTTAGGTTATGAAAGAATGCACACGAGTTTACTTTTCAAGATCATTGGCTAAGCTTGAGGTCCTTTTGTTACAACAAGGAGGATAATAGAATGTAAGTTTTTCCACACAAGAACCAACACTTGAAAGCACATGTTGTCACACAAAAACCAACCATAAGATGCTCAATTGAAACTCAAGCCAAAAGGTAAGTGCTGCTACACAAGAACTAACACTTAACAAAATTGTAATTTTCACACAAGAACCAAGTAGAAGAAATCTAGCTACAACTTAAGGCCCTTTAACTCAATTTATCAAAGGAATAAGACCTAATTAGATAGTTCAAGAGAATCAAATGTAAGGTTGCATGATGACATGTGACATCTTTAGCTAGGGACATGTTAAGTCCTTAAAATTACCACTATTTCACATCATTTTCCTTGACTTTTAATCATTTTATGTTTATTCGTATCCTTGAATTAAGACCAGCCGGATGCGGGTGTTTAAGGTGGCGTGCAACTCGACGGTGGCATGGAAGGGAGGCGCATGGCTCATCACTAACGCAAGACGGCCTCGCGTGAGGATTGAATTAATGAAGCAGGACTACAAATTAAATGCTGCATTAATGTAGCACTCCACCGTCCTTCAATTTAATAGTTTAATTGTAATGGCGCTTGGTTGGTTCTTCATTCTGGCTCCTCCCTTGTGCTTAAGCTGTTCCAGTGAGACTAATGCTCCTAGCTCTTGTGATAGAGTAGTATACTGTCCAACTCGGGTTCAATACGCTGCCATTCATCAGTGCATCCATCCTCCTTTCAATCAGTCCAACACCATCCTTTGTAGCTCCCTCTCTGTCTCCTCCGTTGCTATTTGTTCCGCTCCTCCTACAAACATTAAAATGCCTAGAGTTCACTCAAGGATAAGATGCAGGAGAGGCAGCTCTTGTGGCCATGTCTCCCACCAACCATCCTCCATGACCTCAGAACCCTCGTTTGATGCTTCAGAATTCAGATTTAATAGATACCCTGTAACTAGAAGTGGTCGTGGCAGAGGAAGAGCGAAAATTATCACCGAAGCTTGCTCTTACCACTCCCAATCCCACACGGCTCACTTCCGTTTCCCCTGCTCCCTAGGCAACTCCTCCTTGATAGCATCAGTTACAGTTGAGCTGTGTGAAGACATTGTTGGTTCGAGAGCTGTTGGTTCGGGGGCTATTGGTCCAAAAGCTCCCTTGGAGCTGAAGATAACAGACAAGAACGCTTCCACGCAAACTGAAAATACTCAGCGAAAGGATCCAGGTGACTCAACAAATCAGGAAACTACCATTCATGCCGGTCCTAGCACTCCAGCAGGGGGTGGCTCTTCAGCGAAAGAAGGCCTACCCTCTAAATCTGAAGTTCCTGACCAATTTGGTCGCCGCATCATTGAGGACTTGCCTCCAACCTCGCTTGATGTTTGAACAGGTCCGAAGCTTTTGTTTTTTCTCCGCAGTGGTAAGAAGACGTCTTATCTTCTCAGATTTCAAAGTCGTTTCTTGTCTCACAATTCTCGGTATCAGGTCTTTTGCTAATATTGACTTGCCGATTTCCCCTGCGTGGGCGATATTCACCAGTTTTTTGGTTATTGTCATGATCATTGTCTTACAGTCTCTGTCGTCTAGGATTTTGTATTGGGTTAATATGTTTCTGGGTCCTCGTCTGGTCATGGAAAGACCGCGCAATTTTGATTTTTTGAATGGTTCCAAACACTCTGTCTCAGCTTTTAGTTTAAGTTTCCAGACACATCAAGTTTCAAAGCAAGTCACCATGAAGGATTTCTGGTTAGGTTTTCAAGTGATTTTCTGTAAGCATGACTTCTCATAGGCTAGAACTCTCGAGGCCTCTGCCTCTCTGTAATTATATTTTGTATCAATATAGAAGTAGCTAGATTCAAAAAAAGAAAAAAAAAGAAAAAAAAAAATTTCAAGTAGTTTATGATTAATCTTATAAAATGATGTTTTCACATATCTTTGAAAGTTGGATGAGTTTAGTAATGATTACAAGTATATTTGGAGATTCCAACAATGCACATTTTCACCACCTAGTCTCAAATTCAAATTTAATCTTCAACCATGAAATATTTGTCATGGATTTGGATCACCATCAACCATCTTGGATGTGGAAGGAATTTTGGACCATAGACAAAATTATTTTGAATAGTTTTGAATTATTAGCAAAGATCCTGTAATTATTTATTGGTTTATTTTTAGTTTCTACCTATTAGTAAATGGTTGTAACCATAAGAGAGATTTGTGGATTTGGAATAATTATTGCTTATCCTATTATTAAAGCAACTCTATGTATAAATAAAGTTCCTTCACCATTTCAAAGGGAGGACTCTTAGATCATATTTCCAGATTATGGTGGCATATAATAACAATTCTTGGTATTTATATTTGCATATTTGTCATTCTTTAGTTCTATTAATAGGATGTTTTGATTTAGTTTACAATGTTATAGAGTAGGTTCCTACCTTGTTCGTACGAGAATTGATCTCACTCCAAATAGATCACAATAGTATTTTATTTCATATGTATTCATTTATTTTCTATAAGAAAGCATGTTTCCTTTTATCAAAGCTTGCTAATCCATGTCAAAAGATAACTTGGTGACATAAGGGCCTTAGTAGCATGATAGTGTTCAAGTACATGGTCATTGCCACACTCGAATTAGTTTGCTTTGAGTTTATGAAGTGTGACATGTTTCATTAATGCAAATTGATTCTTAGCTACAAAAAAGCATCCACTTAAATTGTTATTCAACGAATTAAACAAATTGCATGAACACTCAGAATACCAAGAGCGAAAGGTTGTAACAATTTATAGATATGCAATTCATGTAAATTCTAATTCAAGAGAAGAATGTACTCTTGTATTGTTATATAATTTTTTGATTTGCGTTTGATTTTGATTTTACTTTATAGTTGGGAATCTTTTTCTATTAAAGTAGCATACGATCTCGCACATACAATGCCTGCATCTGTAAGGCCCCACCTTACCAAACAGGTCACATTGAGTACTATTACTCAATTTTTATTTTTATTTTATTTTTGTTTTACTCATAATATGACTAACTTAGCTATCATGTAATCATGTTCCTTCAACTATTTCAATGTAAGAATATAAAATAAGAAGTTAGGGATAACTTTCCCCTAAGAACAATTTCAAAACACATTTCCTCTCAACTTTAAAAGATCATAACATGTGCTCTTTTCATACATATACATGAGCTCTAAGTAAGAGTGGGAATAAATTCTACCATAATTCCATGTGCGAACATTAAGCTAGATCAACCTATTTGATTTACTATATTATGCTAGATAAGCTTCGTTTATTGACTACTGATATATAACCACAAAAGTATTATAATTCTTTTACAAAAATCACATATAAGTGTATGATTATTAACCTACCTATAGCAAGGTAAGTAAGGGAAGAATATGTCTCTCTCCATCAATAAATCTAATAAATATGATATGTTTATGAAATAGAATCACAAAATATATTGACCCAACAATATTTCCAAATCCATCAATTAAAATTCTGAATCCCAATTATTAAGGCAATGCTGCAATCATGAGAATTATATAATGAATGTTGAAACAAAAGCAACTACTGTTACTAATTCAAAAGCATGTTATTCTTCAAAAAGGTCACGTAAAATAATGGAGTTGCATAAATTGGGCACAAGTAGTTGTTTTCTACAGTCATTGAAGTACAAGAATACACCCATGAATTCATGTAGCTCAGACAAAACTTATTATGCTCACTTGCACAAAATCCTACAGAAAGTCAATATAAAATTGTTTCCAACAATCCCCTTTTTTATGAAAGATTTAGATAATAAAAGTAACAAAAATCCTATTCTCTATCACACTTCAGAAAATTATTAAATTAATTTTCACCTTCATACCAAAAACTCGCAAACATAAGAAGTTACCTCCATCAAATAGTATATTCATAAATTTCTAGTACATAAAAACTACGGTAAGTAGGACTTTTACTCTAACAATTTATATGCACAAAAATTACAACCATTCATGTATTTTGACAAACACTTTGCATGACGGTAAGTAGGATTTTTACTCTAGCAATTTATATGCACAAAAACTACAGTCATTCATGTCTTTTGACAAACAATTTGCAAACATGCAATCTACAACCATTGAGGCATTTTGACAAACACTTTGCAAGCATGCAATCTACAACCATTGAGGCATTTTTCCAAACACTTGGCAACAATGAATTTGAGATTCTTCTTCAACCTATTTAAATAAAAAAATTCAGAAATTGAAACTTCAAATGTTGGCATCTTAAAACAGGGACTAAACAATCCTAGCTTTTCATTAAAAACTCGAAAATGGACACATACAATTGACAACAACAATCTGTAAAATCACTCATATTTTTTATATGGGTTCTGAAAAGTATTGTTTTGGTATCAAATGGGGGGTTAAATGGCCAAATGGTATGGATACCCCCTAATGTTGAGCGGAAAAGTAACAGAACGTTCCAGAGATGCGATTTATTAAAACAACAACAACAAAAACATTCTTACTATTTCATTTATCACTTTGTCAAACACTTAGTGTGCAAACTTCATCTACAGTTGTACATGGAGAAAAATAAAACTCAAATTTATGATAATATGGTATTTTATTCAACTCATGGAAACCTGCAATGGACAAAAATTTATTATAAAAATAACTTAAAACTTTGGCAACACATTATTGTTTTAATCCCCCTGCATGTACATTCTTAATTACAACTGGCATTCATTATTGGTTAGCTCATAAATAATTCTTTAAATATCTCATAAATATTCACAAGTAGCAATTTCCAATGAATTTTAAAGTTCTACAACACTTTTAAATTAATAATAAACTAAAATTTCAAGAATGCTTATGAACATACCTGGCAGTGAATTTATACAATTCCAAAAAGATGGGAATATGCTCCAACTCCAATGAGATTGTGCTTCGGCTCCAATATCCTTACCAACTCATTGTGAACCATACAATTTTCCTCCCAACCATATCTAGGGAGAACTTCTCCCCCTGGAACCCCCGAGCTATAAGAGCTCACAAACAATACCTAAATATAGCGGTAGAGAGATATCCAAGGCAAACTAAGGAAGATAAGTTTCACTTCCTCCCAACACCACTTATGGTTAGCTCCACCAAGTAGAGCTACATAGTAATTTAGATTGGGAATTTCAAAATCATTTCGAAAGAAATTTCTACTCTCCAAGTCTCTCGCTCTCATAATATTTTTCAAATCTCTAAAACTCTTGGTATCACAATGAACCTCCCTCCCCCTAAGTGAGAATACATGAGACACATATATAGGAGGAGCAACAAATTCTTGTCACAAAGGATGAGTAATATGCATGCATTGTATTCCATTTAGAGGAGTGTAACCCATGCCATTAAGGAGAGCTATGCATGCCTTAGTTAAGGATAGTGTAACTTATGCATTAAAGAGAGCGTAAGAGGAACCTCTTATGACATGTCTTTAATGAGTTGAAGAGGAATATGCCATTCTTTGATGAGTGCATAAAATAGAGTGTAATGTATTATTAAAAGAGAGAGATTTACATAGATCCATGAGAGTCATCAAGGAGAGAGGCGCGAAGTGATTGAGGAGATGAAGGTGACTTGTAATTCTTTTTTAATAATAATGTCATAGTCTCATAAAAGATAATAATAATATTATAATATCGAGGATTAATTCGATATTGAATGATTAGGATTGATTAATGATAAGTTAGTGGTTTTCCTTCAACTATATTTGATTCCCAATTTATGTAAGGTGATTTACTATCTTTGGAAATTCATGCTTGAGATGTTAGACATGGCTTTATATTTTTAGAAAGTCACTCTAGGATTGTTAGAAAAGAGGTTTTATTAGGGAAATTCATCCCTAAGCTTCCCATTAGTGGTATTTTTCTTCTAGAGAATAGGGATTCCATACCCCTATTGCATGCACCTTCGTGCCTTAGTAGATTGAGGACTTTGTGCTCTGATCTACTCTAAAGATCCAAGATTCCACACCTTGATCCTTTTAAATATTCAGGACTCCACTTCCTAAACATCTTATTATAGATACAAGACTCCATGTCTTTATCTTTCATGGATTTAGGACTCCATGCCCTAATTTCCATGGATTCTCATCTACTCTGCTTTGAAACTCCATGCTTCATCTTAAGGTACTGATTGTGAGCTCATACCCATTTGATGGTTCATTGGTAAGGCCTTATTCCAAGACCTACACACACCATGATCTCATATATCAAAATAATCAATGAATTTTATAATTAATTTATTCACAGTTTACCAAAGATTGTGCATGACTTCCACAACCATTTTGGTTCTAGAGAAATGACTTCTGAAACCATTTAAAATTTTAACATTCTTGTTTGAAAATAACAATGTTCTATATCACATCCTGCTCAATACAAGATTAAGCATATAAAATCATAAAAATCATGTATCATGACTTCCACAGTCATTTATAATTTGAGCATCCTTGTTTGCAAATAACTATGTCCCTGCCACATCTTGCCCATTACAAGATTAAACATATATAATCATATAAATCATGTATCATCCATAAATCATAATTAACCATATGTTCCACATAACCATGATCTTCTATGGATATATGTGTCTCATTCTTGAATCAACATCCATGTCATACACATATTACCAAACTAAGATACCAAAAGAGAAAACATCGATAATATGTTCTTAACTAAAATCAATTCTTATACACACAACCATAGATATTATCCTAATCACACATCAACTATGTGACCTAAACCAGATCTATAGCATATAAGCATGCACACAAGTTTCTCACGCATAATATTATATTCTTATATCAAAATCACCCTCTCCAAGTGTCATCAAAGCTATCTCACCAAGAAGGGACACTACATACTCCCCCTCTTGGGCTAAACTTCGCTTGAAGTTTTTCCTACAATCATAAGATAGTTAGTTATTTTCGATTCTCCTATCACTATGGTGTTAACCTTATGTATATTTATTTGATATATTTTTCTTCATGCCAAACCATAGTTTAATGTTTTCTGAATTGGAAGCAACACCATGAAAATCGAATCATACAATTCTTAATCAAGTAGAAAATATATCCATGCCATATTAAGCATGTTTCTATATTAAATGCCAAATATTTCTATATCAAAACCAACCATACAATTTATAGTACCATATCAAAATACTATTTTATGTAATTGATATGACATCTAATTAAGATATCTATAATATTTTCATAGTCTACATGAATCCTACATGTGCCATCTTCTTGGTTCTATAGTATGTTGAGCTTGCCAAGCTATAAATAGTTCACACATTGGTTGTAAAAAAAAAACAATAATGGTCCATCCCATCTGACAATCAAATTTGCATACAAGAAGCATAAAATCATCCACATACAATTGCTAGTGAAACTGTGCAACATAACATGATGTCATATATAAAACCCACTCTTACATCTCACTTAATTTATGTCTTCTCAATCCAAGTTTCCCCTTTTCATTCCATAAGACATTCTTGCATTCAAAATCTTTAGGATCTACCTATAGTTTTTACTAAATGCTTAATCTTTAGGAAAAATTACAATTTTAGGTTTAAGACACCATTTTTTTTTAACTAACAAGCTAAGGTTCCATATAGTCCTCATTGACCCACTTTTGTATTATACACCATTCCTTTAATTCCCATAATCGTCATTATTATTCACTTCCCTTACTCGAGAATCAATGATGAATGATTCAATTAGAAGATATTCATTCCAAAAATAATTCATTAATCACATACCTTTTTCTTTAAGTTCAAATAAAACAAAGTTCTCACCACATAAAATGTTTATCTTCTAAACAGGTTATTCTCTTAACAATTTACATGTTAATCAAATTCCAAGAAAGCAGTTCATCAAGTTCATAAACAATATGAATTTTGACTCAATCACCTAACTAGCAATAGTTTAGAGAAGTTCATGAGTTAAATCCACATAATTTCTCTAATTAATTTGGTTAAATAGAATTCAACGAATATTCAACTCACAAAATAATTAAAGAGACTATTATGGCTTTCCTATAACTAATTTGTCTTGAGCCAATAGAAAGGATGTTTTATCAACTTATCACATTAATATTTTCTATATTTCAATCATTTGAAAATCATTTTAATTCTACCTACATCCAACACATACAAAATAGTTAAAATACTAGAGGATAGATACCTATTTCACACTTGACTCCATATATGAAAATCAATTATTCCAAACATTCTAAACCACCTAATGGTGTTTAGTATACCAATCTTAGTATCTTCATTTGTAATAAAAATAAAATAATGGATTTAAATCTCAATTAAATTCATGTTACGAATCTCTATCCATTTAACTTTAATTACACATAATCAATCCTCCTTAATCATGTATGATATTTTATCAAAATATTTTTTTTCATTCTAACTAGAAGAATTACTTAGCTCATAGATATATATTAGTATGGATTCGACACCCATACATTTTCTCATCGATATATGCTAGTACGGATTCTACACCCATACATCAGCTCATATATATATATATATATATATATATATATATATATATATATATATATATATATATAATATATATATATATATATAATATATATATATATATATATATATATATATATATATATATATATATATTATATATATGTATGTATGATATATATGTATATATATATATATATATGCTAGTATGGATTCCACACCCATACATAACTTAAGGAAAACATAACCTTCAAGTGTTCCTTCAAATGGCTTCCACAACCCTTCTTGCGCCAGTGATTTGAGCCTCTTGTTTATTAGGAACGTCATACCTCAACCTAGTATTTGAGTAATTTCAAGTTATTTGATGCATAAAGTCAACCCAAACTACAGAAAGTCATATCAAAGAAATAATAGGAATTCCATTCTTGCTCATTAAGAATGTATTCCCGAATCATATTTTAACACATCAAATTAATGCACATACATTACTGTTGAATCTACATCCACAGTTAAAAGTGACATCCTTCAAGTTAGCTTTTGTTACGTTTCCACTGGTGTAGGTAAGAAAAGACCCAAAATTAACATGACGAACTCAATCATTATGTTAATGAATATTGGCCTTACACTTGGCACACATTCCCAAAGAATACACACCAATGCCATCATGCCATAGTTTATATTAGGCTACTATTTTTCTTGGTAGATACAATTTCAACTAGTAGATATGGCTTGTAGGCCCATATCACATTGATAATGATGTATTAAACATATATGAAACCATGCATCCACTCCACATATCTCACTCACCCACTAAAAATTAAACCATTCACATGCTTGGGTTTAACCCCAACTTCTCAAGAACATCCTTTCCCTACATGTCTTTAAGTCCTTTATCATATCTCTTATAATTTGTCTTAACAAAAATATAAGGGAATATAATAAGCCATTATTTTTCTTCTACGAGTTTCTAAATGACATAATAATAATAATAATAATAATATCCTTTATGCAACCAATATGCTTCCATGTCAACATACGCAATAATTCAACATGCATGCAAAATAACCATTCATGCATCAACCTACAAGTAAGCATGTTGGCCCATTAGGCCCTAGTGTTTTAACTTGGATCTGATACCATATGTAAGGTCCCAACTTACAAACCATCAATAGTATAGAGAAGTAAAGGTCACATTGAATACTATTACTCAATTTTTATTTTTATTTTATTTTTGTTTTACTCATAATATGACTAACTTAGCTATCATGTAATCATGTTCCTTCAACTATTTCAATGTAAGAATATAAAATAAGAAGTTAGGGATACATTTCCCCTAAGAACAATTTCAAAACACATTTCCTCTCAAGTTTAAAAGATCATAACATGTGCTCTTTTCATACTTATACATGAGATCTAAGTAAGAGTGGGAATAAATTCTACCATAATTCCATGTGCGAATATTAAGCAAGATCAACCTATTTGATTTACTAGCTTATGCTAAATAAGCTTCATTTATTGACTACTGATATCATAACCACAAACGTATTATACTTCTTTTACAAAAATAACATATAAGGGTATGATTATTAACCTACCTATAACAAGGTAACTAAGGGAAGAATATGTCTCTCTTCATCAATAAATCTAATAAATATGATATGTTTATGAAATAGAATCACAAAATATATTGACCCAACAACATTTCCAAATCCATCAAATAAAATTCTGAATCCCAATTATTAAGGCAATGCTGCAATCATGAGAATTATATAATGAATGTTGAAACAAAAGCAATCACTATCACTAATTCAGAAGCATGTTATTCCTCAAAAAATGTCATGTAAAATAATGGAACTGCATAAATTGGGCACAAGTAGCTGTTTTCTACAGTCATTGAAGTACAATAATGCACCCATGAACACATGCAGCTCAGACAAACTTATTATGCTCACTTGCACAAAATCCTACAAAAAGTCACTATAAAATTATTTCCAACAATCCCCTTTTTCTAATGAAAGGTTTAGATAATAAAAGTAACAACAATCCTATTCTCTATTCTTTTTTTATTATTATAGAGGAATCGGAAATTGGAGCAGCCTCACAACTCGCGTAACACGGAGTTGATTATGACCGCTACCACTATAACCCCTGGGAACTACACTTGCCCCTCTCCACAGCTTTGGGTCAGTTCGGGGGATTTGAACTTGTGACCTTCAGTACAGAGCCCACATTTCTAACGAACTTCACCACATTGTGATTGCCAATTCACCTACCCTATGGGGCTAACAATCCTATTCTCTATTTACACTTAAGCAAATTATTAAATTAATTTTCACGTTCATACCAAAAAACTTGCAGACATAAGAAGCTACATCCATCAAATAGTCTATTCATAAATCTCTAGTACATAAAAACTACGGTAAGTAGGACTTTTACTCTAACAATTTATATGCACAAAAATAACAACCATTCATATATTTTGACAAACACTTTACATGATGGTAAGTAGGATTTTTACTCTAACAATTTATATGCACAAAAACTACAGTCATTCATGTCTTTTGACAAACACTTTGCAAACATGCAATCTACAACCATTGAGACATTTGACAAACACTTTGCAAGTATGCAATCTACAACCATTGAGGCATTTTGCCAAACATTTGGCAACAATGAATTTGAGATTCTTCTTCAACCTATTTAACTCAGAAAATTCAGAATTTGAAAGTTCAAATGTTGGCATCTTAAAACAGGGACTAAACAATCTGAGCTTTTCATCAAAAACTCGAAAACAGACGCACATAATTGACAACACCAATCTGTAAAATTGCTCATATTTTTTATATGGGTTCTGAAAAGTACTGTTTTGGTATCAAATGGGGGGTTAAATGCCCAAATGGTACGGATACCCCCTAATGTTGAGAGGAAAAGTAACAGAACGTTCCAGAGATGCGATTTATTAAAACAACAACAACAAAAACATTCCTACTATTTCATTTATCACTTTGTCAAACACTTAGTGTGCAAACTTCATCTACAGTTGTACATGGAGAAAAATAAAACTCAAATTTATGATAATATGGTATTTTATTCAACTCATGGAAACCTGCAATGGACAAAAAATTATTATAAAAAGAACTTAAAACTTTGGCAACACATTATTGTTTTAATCCCCCTGCATGTACATTCTTAATTACAGCTGGCATTCATTGTTGGTTAGCTCATAAATAATTCTTTAAATATCTCATAAATATTCACAAGTAGCAATTTCCAATGAATTTTAAAGTTCTACAACACTTTTAAATTAATAATAAACTAAAATTTCAAGAATGCTTATGAACATACCTAGGAGTGAATTTATACAATTCCAAAAAGATGGGAATATGCTCCAACTCCAATGAGATTGTGCTTCGGCTCCAATATCCTTACCAACTCATTGTGAACCATACGATTTCCCTCCCAACCATATCTAGGGAGAACTTCTCCCCCTGGAACCCCCGAGCTATAAGAGATCACAAACAATACCTAAATATAGCGGTAGAGAGATATCCAAGGCAAGCTAAGGAAGATAAGTTTCACTTCCTCCCAACACCACTTATGGTCAGCTCCACCAAGTAGAGTTACATAGTAATTTATATTAGGAATTTCAAAATCATTTCGAAAGAAATTGCTACCCTCCAAGTCTCTTACTTTCATAATATTTTTCAATCTCTCCAACTCTTGGTATCACAATGCACCTCCCTCCCCCTAAGTGAGAATACATGAGACACATATATAGGAGGAGAAACAAATTCTTGTCACAAAGGAGGAGTAATATGCATGCATTGTATTCCATTTAGAGGAGTGTAACCCATGCCATTAAGGAGAGGTATGCATGCCTTAGGTAATGATAGTGTAACTTATGCATTAAAGAGAGCGTAAGAGGAATCTTTTATGACATGTCTTTAATGAGTTGAAGAGGAATATGCCATTCTTTGATGAGTGCATAAAATAGAGTGTAATGCATTATTAAAAGAGAGAGATTTACATAGATCCATGAGAGTCATCAAGGAGAGAGGTGTGAAGTGATTGAGAAGATGAAGGTGACTTGTAATTCTCTTTTAATAATAATATCATAGTCTCATAAAAGATAATAATAATATTAATAATATTGAGGATTAATTCGAGTTTGAACGATTAGGATTGATTAATGATAAGTTAAGTGATTTTCCTTCAACTATACTTGATTGCCAATTTATGTAAGGTGATTTACTATTTTTGGAAAGTCATGCTTGAGATGCTAGACATAAATATCTATTTTTAGAAATTCACTCTAGGATTGTTAGAAAAGAGGTTTTATTAAGGAAATTCATCCCTAATCTTCCCATGAGTGGTATTTTCTTCCAGAGAATAGGGATTCCATACCCCTATTGCATGCATCTTCGTGCCTTAGTAGATTGAGGACTCCACACCCTGATCTACTCTAAAGATCCAAGATTCCACACCTTGATCTTTTGAAATATTCAGGACTCCCTGCCCTAAACATTTTATTATAGATAGAAGACTCCATGTCTTCATCTTTCATGGATTTAGGACTCCATGCCCTAATTTCCATGGCTTCTCCTCTACTCTGCTTTGAAACTCCACACTTCACCTTAAGGTACTGATTATGAGCTCATACCCATCTGATGGTTCATTGGTAAGGCCATATTCCAAGACCTACACACATCAAAATCTCATATATCAAAGGAATCAATGAATTTCATAATTAACTTATTCATAATTTACCAAAGATTGTGCATAACTTCCACAACCATTTTGGTTCTAGAGAAATGACTTCCACAACCATTTAAATTTTGAACATCGTTGTATGAAAATAACCATGTTCCATATCACATCCTTGTCAATACAAGATTAAGCATATAAAATCTTAAAAATCATGTATCATGAATTCCACAATCATTTATAATTTGAGCATCCTTGTTTGCAAATAACTGTGTACCTACCACATCTTGCTCATTACAATATTAAACATATATAATCATATAAATCATGTATCATCCATAAATCATAATTAACCATATGTTTCACATAACCATGATCATCTATGGATATATGTGTCTCAATCCTGAATCAACATCCATGTCATACACAAATTGCCAAACTAAGATACCAAAAGAGAAAACATCGATGATATATTCTTAACCAAAATCAATTCTTATACACACAACCATAGATATTATCCTAATCCCACAACAACTTGGTGACCCAAACTGGATCTATAGCATATAAGCATGCACACAAGTTTCTCACACATAATATTATATCATTATATCAAAACCACCCTCTCTAAGTGTCATCAAAGCTATCTCACCAAGAAGGGACACTACATACTCCCCCTCTTGGGCTAAACTTGGTCCGAAGTTTTTCCTACAGCCACAAGATACTTAGTTATTTTAGATTCTCCTATAACTAAGGTGTTAACCTTATGTATATGTATTTGATATATTTTTCTTCATGCCAAATCATAGTATAATGTTTTCCAAATTGGAAGCAACTCCATGAAAACCAAACATACCATTCTTAATCAAGTAGAAAATATATCCATGCCATATTAGGCATGTTTATATATAAAATGCCAAATATTTCTATATCAAAACCAACCATACAATTTATAGTATCACATCAAAATACTATTTTATGTAATTGATATGACATCTAATTAAGATATCTATAGTATTTTGATATTCTACCTGTTTTTTTTCATAGTCTACATGAATCCTACATGTGTCATCTTCTTGGTTCTATAGTATGTTGAGCTTGCCAAGCTATAAATAGCTCACACATTGGTTGTAAAAAAAAACAATAATGGTCCATCCCATCTGACAATCAAATTTGCATACAAGAAGCATAAAATCATCCACATACAATTGCTAGTGAAACTATGCAACATAACATGATGTCATATATAAAACCCACTCTTACATCTCACTTAATTTATGTCTTCTCAATCCAAGTTTCCCTTTTTCATTCCATAAGACATTCTTGCAATCAAAATCTTTAGGATCTACCTATAGTTTTTACTAAATGCTTAATCTTTAGGAAAAATTACAATTTTAGGCTTAAGACACCATTTTTTTTAAACTAACAAGCTAAGGTTCCATATAGTCCTCATTGACCCACTTTTGTATTATAGACCATTCCTTTAATTCCCATAATCGTCATTATTATTCACTTCCCTTACTCGAGAATCAATGATGAATGATTCAATTAGAAGATATTCATTCCAAAAATAGTTAAATATATCTTTTAGAAATTGGCTTGTAATCAAGAACAACTTTTGTAATTATACAAATAAAATATCTATATTATTGAATATATCTTGATAACTATAAGTCAGCTTGTTTTCCCACTATAAAATCACTCTTAATTTCTATTCAATAATTAATCAATCCATTTGGTTTCATGTCTTATTTCGTACTCTTAATACATACATACAAACAAAAAAAACAAGTTATGAAAACCATACATTTCTCAAATTATGAAGAATCATGTTGATTTTAAATAAGCTTTAGACTATCATAAAGACATTTCTAGCCTAAGGATAAGTTTGTTTTTTTTTTTTTTTACTACCTCTCAAAAGATTATAACCTTTTGCAGGACTACTAACTACTTATACAACTATACATCCAAGAACAAAAGTCCTAGATCCTTCAATCTCTTCCATTCCACATATAATACAATCATCTTAGGCTTCTAAATCATGCAAGAATTCCAATTCATCAAAATGTGATCTCACTCTCCTTCAATTTCTCCCTCCAAAGATATCATTTCTTGTAAAACAAGAACTCAACTAAGCTTTTCATTAATCACATACCTTTTTCTTTAAGTTCAAATAAAACAAAGTCCTCACCACATAAAATGTTTATTTTCTAAACATGTCATTCTCTTAACAATTACAAGTTAATCAAATTCCAAGAAAGCAGTTCATCAAGTTCACAAACAATATGAATTTTGACTGGATCACCTAACTAGGAATAGTTTAGAGAAGTTCATGAGTTAAATCCTCATAATTTCTCTAATTAATTTGGTTAAATAGAATTCAACCAATATCCAACTCACAAAATAATTAAAGAGACTATTATGGCTTTCCTATACCTAATTTATCTTGAGCCAATAGAAAGGATATTTCATCAACTTATCGCAATAATATTTTTCTACATTTAAATCATTTGAAAATAATTTTAATTCTACCTAAATCCAACACATACAAAATAATTAAAATAATAGAGGATAGATACCTAGTTCACACTTGACTCCATATATGAAAATCAATTATTCCAAACATTCTAAACCACCTAATGGTGTTTAGTATACCAATCTTAGTATCTTCATTTGTAATAAAAATAAAATAATGGATTTAAATCTCAAGAAAATTCATGTTACGAATCTCTATCCATTTAACTTTAATTACACATAATCAATCCTCCTTAATCATGTATGAGATTTCATTAAAAATATTTTTTTTTTTCATTCGAACCAGAATAATTACTTAGCTCATAGATATATGTTAGTATGGATTCCACACCCATACATTTGCTCATAGATATATGCTAGTACGGATTCCACACACATACATCACTTTATATATATATAATATATATATATTATTAATATATATATAAATATATATATATATATATAATATATATAATATAAATATTATATATATATATTATATATATGCTAGTATGGATTCCACACCCATACATAACTTAGGGAAAACATAACCTTTAAGTGTTCCTTCAAATGGCTTCCACAACCCTTCATGCACCAGTCATTTAAGCCTCTTGTTTATTAGGAAGGTCATACCTCAACCTAGTATTTGAGTAATTTCAAGTTATTTGATGCATAAAGTCAACCCAAACTACACAAAGTCCAATCAAAGAAATAATAGGAATTCCATTCTTACTCATTAAGAATGTATTCCCGAATCATATTTTAACACATCAAATTAATGCACATACATTACTCTTGAATCTACATTCGCAGTTAAAAGTGACATCCTTCAAGTTAGCTTTTGTTACATTTCCACTAGTGTAGGTAAGAAAAGAGTCAAAATTAACATGACAAACTCAATCATCATGTTAATTGAATATTGGCCTTACACTTGACACACATTCCCAAAGAATACACACCAATTCCATCATGCTATAGTTTAGATCAGACTAATATTTTTCGTGGTAGATACAATTTCAACTAGTAGAGATGGCTAGTAGGCCCATATCACATTGATAATGATGCAATAAACATATATGCAACCATGCATCCACTCCACATATCTCACTCATCCATTGAAAATCAAACCATTTACATGCTTGGGTTTAACCCCAACTTCTCAAGAACATCCTTTTGCTACATGTCTTTAAGTCATTTATCATATCTCTTATAATTTGTCTTAATAAAAATATAAAGGAATATAAGAAGCCATTCTTTTTCTTTCACGAGTTTCTAAATGACATAGACATGATAGTAATAATATCCTTTATGCAACCAATCTGCTTCCATGTCAAAATACACAATAATTCAACATGCATGCAAAATAATCGTTCATGCATCAACCTACAAACAAGCATGTTGGCCCATTAGGCCCTAGTGTTTTAACTTAGCTCTGATACCATATGTAAGGTCCCAGCTTACCAACCATCAATAGTATAGAGAAGTAAAGGTCACATTGAATACTATTACTCAATTTTTATTTTTATTTTATTTTTGTTTTACTCATAATATGACTAACTTAGCTATCATGTAATCATGTTCCTTCAACTATCTCAATGTAAGAATATAACATAAGAAGTCAGGGATAAATTTCCCTTAAGAGCAATTCCAGAACAAATTTCCTCTCAAGTTTAAAAGATCATAACATGTGATCTATTCATACTTATACATGAACTCTAAGTAAGAGTGGGAATACATTCTGCCATAATTCCATGTGCGAACATTAAGCTAGATCAACCTATTTGACTTCCTAGATTACGCTAAATAAGATTCATTTATTGACTCCCAATATCATAACCACAAAAGAATTATACTTCTTTTACAAAAATCACATATAAGTGTATGAGTATTAACCTACCTATAGCAAGGTAATTGAGGGAAGAATATGTCTCTCTTCATCAATAAATATAATAAATATTATATGTTTATGAAATAGAATCACAAAATATATTGACCCAACAACATTTCCAAATTCATCAATTAAAATTCCCAATCCCGATTATTAAGGCAATGTTGCAATCATGAGAATTATATAATGAACATTGAAACAAAAGTAACTATTGTTACTAATTCAAAAGCATGTTATTCTTCAAAAAGTGTCATGTAAAATAATGGAGCTTCATAAATTGGGCACAAGTAGTTGTTTTCTACAGTCATTGAAATACAAGAATGCACCCATGAACACATGTAGCTCAGACAAAAATTATTATGCTCACTTGCATAAAATCCTACAGAAAATCACTATGAAATTGTTTCCAATAATCCCCTTTTTTAATGAAAGATTTAGATAATAAAATTAACAACAATCCTATTCTCTATTCACACTTCAGCAAATTATTAAATTAATTTTCATGTTCATACCAAAAACTTGCAGACATAAGAAGCTACATCCATCAAATAGTCTATTCATAAATTTCTAGTACATAAAAACTACGGTAAGTAGGACTTTTACTCTAACAATTTATATGCATAAAAACTACAACCATTCATGTATTTTGACAAACAATTTGCATGATTGCAAGTAGGATTTTTACTCTAACAATTTATATGCACAAAAATTACAGTCATTCATGTCTTTTGACAAACACTTTGCAAACATGCAATCTACAGCCATTGAGGCATTTTGACAAACACTTTGCAAGCATGCAATCTACAACCATTGAGGCATTTTTCCAAACACTTGGCGACAATGAATTTGAGATTCTTCTTCAACCTATTAAACTCAGAAAATTCAGAAATTGAAACTTCAAATATTGACATCTTAAAATAGGGACTAAACAACTTTAGTTTTTCATCAAAAGCTCGAAAAGAGACACATATAATTGATAGCAATAGTCTAAAAATTGCTCATATTTTTTATCTGGGTACTAAAAAGTAAGTTTTTGGATTCAAATGGCGGGTTAAATGGCCTTTAGGCATAGATACCCCCTAATGTTGAGCGGAAAAGTAACAAAACGTTCCACAGATGCAATTTATTAAAACAACAACAACAATAACATTCCTACTATCTCATTTATCACTTTGTCAAATACTTTTGTGTGCAAACTTCATCTATAGTTGTACTTGGAGAAAAATAAAACTCAAATTTATGATAATATGGTATTGTATTCAACTCATGGAAACTTGCAATGGGTAAAAATTCATTATAAAAAGAACTTAAAACTTTGGCAACACATTATTGTTTTAATCCCCTGCATGTACATTCTCAACTACAATTGCCATTCATTATTAGTTAGCTCATAAATAAATCTATAAGTATCTCATAAACAGTCACAAGTAGAGCTACATAGTAATTTAGATTAGGAATTTCAAAATCATTTTGAAAGCAATTGCTACTCTCCAAGTCTCTCACTCTCATAATATTTTCCAAATCTCTCCAGCTCTGGGTATCACAATGCACCTCCCTACTCCTAAGTGAGAATCATATAAATCATGTATCGTCCATAAATCATAATTAACCATATGTTCCACATAGCCATAATCATCTATAGATATATGTGTCTCAATTCTAAATCAACATCCATGTCATACACATATTGCCAAACTAAGATACCAAAAGAGAAAGCATAGATAATATGTTCTTAACCAAAATCAATTCTTATACACACAACCATAGATATTATCCTAATCACACAACAACTAGGTGACCCAAACCAGATCTATAGCATATAAGCATGTACACAAGTTTCTTACACATAATATTATATCATTATACCAAAATCACCCTCTCTAAGTGTTATCAAAGCTATCTCACCAAGAAAGGACACTACAACATCTCACAAGCTTATATACCCCCAATCGACAG
>APFE030284112.1:133947-159220 GCA_000404065.3 Pinus taeda
AGTTACATTTCAAAGCATTACAAACTTTATTAAGTTATACATTTCAAGATATTACCATTATTTGAATTACAATTTAACTTTATTTTTAAAAATGGAATGAGTAGAGATTTGTATAATTAAAAAAATTTGGACTACAAGGCTAGAACCTTTACATATTCCAATCTTCCTTCTGGGTTTAAGATTGAGCACAAAGTCTCAACCCAAACCCTCAAGTGAGTTCCCCATGGCACAAAAACTTCAATACCTTTGCAACTATTTTTTTTTCAAAAGACCCCCAAAATACAAACACATTTACATTCCATTTTTATCTACAAATTTATTTTGATTTAGTTTGACTTCTTGTTTTTCTTGGTGAAAAATGTTTCCCTTTCTTCCTAACTTGAATCCAACCCACATTTTTTGCAAATTCCGGTGGGTCGTTCTTCAACAAGTGCATGATAATATTCTTGAAATATTCCTCGTCCACTTGAACTACCCAAGAAGTTTCCTTTTCAATGATATTCCTTGAGGTTTCCGAAGGGGATCAATTTTCCATGAGGGTTTGATGCTTTTCCACAAATACTGCATTCGAGGAATCGTTACTAACGGTTGAAGGCTCCACATTGGCAGGTGATTTTTCCTACTTAGGTTATGTTGCCACAAATGTGATTTCTTTGGCTATATTTGCTTCCTTCTTGTCTTCTAATTCTTTCTTGTCCTGAATCTCTTCATCTTTGAATATCATATAGTGATCACCTCGTGCTCCTTCCCATTATTTGGGCATTTGAGATTTTTTTTTCCAGTCTTTGCCATTCTGAGAATGCTAGGGGCAATTTTTTTATTACATGCCCCATTTCATAACATGATCTACACCAAAATGAAATATTCTCATAGTCGATCTTTTGGACCCAAACATAGTATAGAGCCATCAAATTAATCTCCACGGGAAAGCCCTTGTTGAAGTCCATCTCCACACAAATGAAGGTAAAAGTAGTCTTCTAGTTTTTTTTGTTTATTTTAGGACAATGATGATAGAATTTTTCCAACAAATTCCCAATGGAGGAAAGTGATGTATGATTCCAGAAATGCAAAGGAAGGTTTGGAAGCCTTACCTAAACTGGGGTTGTGGAGATTGATGCCATTATCAAGACAAAAGTGGGAGTCTAGGGATGCATGAAGAAGCCAACACACCCTTACCGAAAATTAAGTGCACAGATGGCCTTCGTGTCCTCAACATTATCAAAAACCACTGTGAAGAAAACTTGAGCCATAGGGTAAATATTCAACTCATACATCAAAAGGGGCTTCCATGAATTAAAGATCCATTTATGCAAACCGGTCAGTCGTGGCCATAACCCATTAAACCTGCAAACCAAGCCATTCTTCAAAAAGTATTTTTCATAATAAAAGGATTCCTCATCCATAGGAACATTGAGGGAATGAATTTATTGTACAGTGAAAAGACCAGAACCAAATTTTAGCATAGAGTTGTACGAAAACGAAGAAATGCTAGATTGAATAGTAGCATACCTACAAAAATTTTTTTTTTTCTCCAAATCACAGGGATTCACCATTGGACGATTTGTAGAAAATCCACGCAAACAAAGCAAAGATTGAGCGGCTAGGGTGAAATCCTAGCCACCACAAGTGTTTCTAGAGCTCTTTCCATCTTTGAATTACAATTACAATTTATTACCAAAACATATGTCCAATTTTAATAGCATATAACTATAACCACGAGAATCAAAATATTGACCAAATGGAAATAACAATAATTTATAACAACATAGCCATAAAAATATAAATACTAACAATTATTCTAATGACCAAAATGATGTCATGTCTTTTTGATATTCCATGTATACATTAAACAATAATTTGATCATATCATAAGCTTAAGTGAACATTTCATCTATGAGTATTATGAGTATTATTAATGTATTAGTTACTAAATATTACATAATTATATTAAATATACATAATATGTGCAATTATTACTTAATTTAGTTAGATTGAGATTTAATTACTAATCTCTCACACACATATATGAGATTGGATTTGTATTATTAACATATATAATTTATAAATTTAAACTCTCATAAAAATGTATTCATAGACTTGACATTTAAATTTTAAAAATGTATTCATAGACTTGACATTTAAATTTTATTTATTTTAATTAATACATAAAAAAAATTGATATTACGTAAATACAATACACAATCTAAACCAATGCACACCCATATATTCTCATATTTATAAGTATAAAAGGTATCATTTAAAATCCACAATTACTCCACCATATCAATATGACTCTTACATAATTGTATTCACATTTTCTCAACTGATAAAATGAGTTCACATATTCACAATTCTATCAATATTCAATTATATATTTGGCTCACGAACAATAATTTCATTTTCATGGATGTTGTCCTACATAGAGGTTTTTTTTTTCAAATAATTTATTTCTATTAACTCAAAAAAATTTTACATCAGGATTCCAAAAGCTACATAGTATTTGTGATATTATACACTAGAATTTTTCATGGATTTCTCTTTTTTCCTTTTTTCCAACGAAAGTCTATTCAATTTGTAGATTTATTATTTACACATGAGGAGAAGACCATACCGTCTTTCTTTTGAGAGATATTCATAACTCCCGATTTGTTGAACATGGAATTTATTTATCACTATCTAAATGGTCATACTCATGGGTGCGTTTCCGCACGCTACTTGCTGACACAATTATTGCCGATGTTGTTTCCTTATCCTTAGCCTGAAGATTATCCTCTACTGAGGAATGGGGTGGTGCCACAGTGGTCTACTCTAGATCTTGAGAATTCGAGGAGACAAAGGTGGATTTTGTGAATGAGTGTTATCCTTTTGACTTGTCGAGGTCTTGCCACTTGAAGTGGCCTTTTGGTCACGACATCCTTGATAGGGTTTTCACTGGTCTTGGGATCCAGATGACCCCTGTGAGGAAGGGAAAAAATTTTGAAGTTGTCCTGGTTGCTGGAAAATTCTACACCTAAAAGTTGTGTTTTCATAGTCCAATGACTGAGAGAATTTATTTGCATTCCACTTAAGTATAATATTGTGCGACAGTCCTTCGTTCAGATCCAATTCAAAACAAATATGAATGAATGTGACGAAACCATAAGCCAATCTTTCAATGTCTATATTGATGTATCAAACCAGTGAATTACTAATTTTTTCCACGATGTTTGGCTGAATCTAATAGAGGGGTAAGTTTGGGAGCCTTACCCATACCAGAGTAGCCATAAATTTCATGGAAAGAGGGTTAAATTTTGGAAACCATGGCTATATAGAGAGACTCTCTCAGCCCCATAACCATGGCCATTGGTTAAAAACCCTATGTCAATCTTCAAGATCTTTGGAGACTACGACAAAATATCCTTTCAAACAAAACAACTACTCTAAATTCTGGGACCAGTTCTGATGGACCCAATCCTAGAGGGTAGAAGTTGGAGGCCAAAAACCTCTGAAACGACATATATTCACTCGCTACTTATAATATATTACCTTGATCATTATTAATACCTCATTCACCTCGATTGATGGTGTGTCTATTGAATGTTCCACCATGAAATATTGACTTGAGAGATTCTTTAGTGTATAAGAGCTAGAATCTGGCTTTATGACATCTTTGAAAGACAAGGGTTTAGATGCCAAATATGCCCCACCACCTATGGCACGTCCCCTCAAGCTTGCCACTACAAAAATAGTGACATCCCTCATAATTCCATAATCTCTGAGAGCGTTCCCCAACTTCAATTGTCTCCCTTTGTAAAGAAGCCTCACTTCTTCCTTTGAGATACTCGTTTAATGATGGATGTTGTCAGCCAAAACTCCCACAAACTTCAATGCTGAGACTGTGAAACACAAGGAATCACTCGCAAGGACCAAACACAAATTGGAATCCAGGTCCCTAATTCCTTTCATTTTCTATTCCATCACTAGTTGAGGGATTTTGTCAAATACTTTGCGTGCTTTACCAAACCATCATTGAGAATTTCTTTTAGGATTTTCAACAAACACTTTTCTGACATCCTTACCATTATTGCAATTGTTGAAACCAAAAACCCCCCTGCACTTAAAGAAACTTCCATAACCAATAGTGGACAAATAAAAAAATTATGCGTCTAAAGCTGCATCTAAAGCTCAATTGTCAAAGCCAAGAAGAGCTTCTCCGCTTTGACCATGCTTCTCCACATGTTCCAGTACAACTAACTTGCAAATGGGAGACAAAGGGGTGACAATGAATATCCCCTCCTCTCAGCTTGAGATTCATTTGGGAAGATCCCGTTTCAAAAAAGGTTGTCTAGCCAAAGGCCGATGTAATTGTGAAATCCTGTTGTGCAAAAACAACTCCTTCACACAAAGCTTTTTGTCGCCATCGCTCGAACCCTCTGGAGACCCACACTCGAAGTCCTATATAGAGTTAATTAAATACACATGTATTAACATACTCACAATTATACTAATTAAATAAAACTTATTGTTTAATAAAAAATGAAATAATCATTTTATATTACAACTTGAAAAAATATGCGTGCAATTATTATTGAAATACGGTCAATATTATGGTTAATGATTAGAGAATTTAATTCTTCAAAACTTTACTTTAACAACAATATATAAAACTAAATTAGCTAATTGAATATAAATATGGGTTAATTTCCATTTATATTTAAAGATAAAACTCATCAAGCAACTACCTTATCTTTTTCTTTGCACAATATAGGTCGATCTTAATACAACTTGGTTTAAATAATAACTATTATATACATAATAAAAAATAGAAACATCACACCACTGTATGTTTTAAATAGAAGGTACAATATAGGGAGATCTTAATACAACTTAGTTTAAATAACAATTATTATATGCATAAGAAAGAAATATGTAGTATATTTCATTATAGAAGGCTACCAAAAATATAAGGACATCAATGTCTAAAAAGGAGTAATTTTTTTTTATTAAAAACCCTAGAACTATTACAACTTTTATCTAAAAACATAACACTAACAAAAGGATTAGAGGCCTGAAAACACAATTTGTGGACTAGAATACCATAACCTTGGAGAGTCCCTGGCAGTGTGAACAAAACCGTAAACTGACTTAGATATTTATTGAAGAAAAAACTAGAGGGTCCCAACTTAGAATATAGGCACAAAATGTGCACTTTGAATTGAGTTGTCAGCAATTTATTCATAATATATGTAACTTGCATCCATAGTAAAAGAAATTTTTGGTAGAAATTTTGTTGTTTTATTTGGCTCCTTGTGGATGTGTTGAAAGCTGATTTCTGAAAAGTGATTCCTTATCTCCTCAATTCTGCTTTCCCAAGAGGCTAGGTTTAGTACTTCCAGTTGTGCTTTACCTACCAACCAGTCTTTTAGGAATTTGGAATATCCAAGAATTTGAATGCATTTTATATTTTTCCAAAATGCAAGAAACATAAGAGCCCAACAAGTAGTTAGATCAACTTTGTATTTGTTCCTCTCCCTATACCAATTCTTAACTTTACAAAGTTGTTCCCTAACATTTAATCATCCCCCTGCCCTCGTCGGGGCTACCCCATCTCCATGGCAACCAGTGCCTTGAGGGAGGAGTTCAGAGGCCTTCTACTATCCCCTTGTGCAACTCCATTAAAAAAAACCAACTGGAAGACATTGAGAAATAATTGGGAAATTGATCATTCTTTGAATATTTATGTTTTGTTTCAGGTTATATTCCCTAAAGTGAAACACAATATTTGAACATTGTTGAAGAATACTGATATTTGAATTTTTGAAAGTGTCCCTATTTTTGAGTAACCAGATTCCCCAAGCAAAAAGTATTGGAAGGGAACAAAGGCTTTTGTACTTCTCGTTCCAATGTAGAAGTGTATCCTCAAAGTAGGACTGATCTATGTTCTCTCTTACACCCAAAACCAATCAGACTGGTTGCCAAATTTCCTTGGCAATCTTATAGCACACAAAAATATGGTCAACCAATTCTTCTTGAATCCTATAAAGGAAACATAGATTTGGCCCAGAAAAACCTCTTTTTTCCTAGGTTAATAATTTATTTTGCAAGGATAACTAGATGAATCATTTCAACTTGTTAGGGATGTTCCATCTCTCGATTGAGATATTTGACCAACAAACATACTTCCTGGACTGCAATTGAATGAGAAATGGCTTCATAAGAAAAATTTGCTTTCACCCTACCAGAAAATCTATCCCAAATACAAACAAACAGATCCTTTGAGTTATTTAAGCTAACACCATTTTTATATAACTCCTTTATGAAGAATTTCTGTTCATCATCCAAATGTCCAACCAAACCCAATTCCACAGGAGTAAACTAGTAACCATTAGAGAAAAGTGTATATTCCGCTCTTTTGACATTGTTTAGGTAATAATAGTCTTTGGAACTTAAGAGGTGAATCAATTCTTGAGATAATTTATAATAACAACTTGCACCAATAAAGGGACCCTTTCTAAGAATTACTTGTTTACCATTTCCAACTTTCTAGGAAAGCTAGTTGAAAAGAAAAGGAAAAGAGTTAGTGAGGGCCTTCTAGATAATGGAGCCCTTGTAAAATGACTTTTTTATAGCTCTTCTAAGCCAATCCACCATAAGTATCCTTCTAAGATAATTTTTCTATATTACCTGGCTCCAACTCCCACCACCAAACAAACCTCTCCACAAATTTTTCAGAGCTAGTTCCTTATGAAACCAGATCAAGTTATTGAAACCCCACCCACCAAGATTTTTTGGCTTGGACAAAGATTCCTAGCTAGTAAGGTGTATCCCCTCCTTACTTTTTTTACATGTTGAAATAAAACTAAACATACTTTGTCTTATATTATTCATAATTGAATCGAGAATCTTGGATATAGATAGCAAGAAGATTGGATTATTTTCTAATACAAATTTCACTATGATCATTCTCTTCCCCAAGGATAGATAGTTATAACGCCACAAGATTATTCACTTCTCGACTTTTCTAAGAAGCCACATCCAATCTCCTTTTTGGTATCCATTTGGTTTGAGGGAGAAACCTAAGTATTTAAAACCTTTTTCCAGAGCATCCACTTGAAAGGGCATAAAATACTTTATGGAAGAGAGGGTATATGAGCTGACACCATTTTGAATAAAAGTAGATTTTTTTACACTAATCTCCATTCTGGTGGCCTGAGAGAATAAGGTTATCCCCCTATGGAAGACTTTCCATTTTTAAATAGAACTAGACCCCAACAACAATACATCATCCATAAAGCCTTCAATTACTAGCAGGAATAAGAGAGGAGAGAGAGGACACCCCTATCTAATTCCTATGGAGTTGGGAAAGGTGCATGAGGGGGATCCATTGATCAAGATGGAAAAAGTTTATGAGGCCACACAACCCATGATCCAATTAGTGACCTCCAACCCGAAGTCCAGTTCACTTTGCTGAAGGCCTTAGTGAGATCTATCTTGAGAACAAAAGATTCTAGGATTTTTAATTTTATGGAATGAAGAACCTCTCGAGATATGCCAATTGTGTCATGGATTTTTCTATCAACTATTAAGCCAAATTGATTAATAAACATCTTCTCTACAATTTTTTTTTATTTTTTTTTATCCTATATTATTTGAGATGATTTTGTATACCAAGTTACATAGAGAAATGGGTCTGTAATTAAAAAAAAGTCTTAGCTTTTGAGATTTTTGGAATCTGAGCAAAAAATGTAGCATTCATTGATTTTGTGACTTTCCTAGTCCTTCTTGATTCCTCCATTTCTTTACAAAGATCAGGTCCCATGATTTCGAAAAAGGATAGAAAGAGTTCAAGTCCAACCATCTAGGTCTGGACTTTTATCTTTTGAAAAGTGCTTTAGAACCCCTTTAATTTCATCAAGATAATGAGGGCTCCCTATCCTTTCCAAGTCCTAGGGATTGAATAATCTTGGGGTAGTTATTGATGAGTTTCAGTTGAGGGACAATATTGTTTGCACCCGAATTTCTAAAAGGAGAGGAAAAATAGTTAATATCAATAACTTTTAAATTATTTTGACTTGTGACAATCTTACCATCCTCCACATCAAATTCCCAAATGGAGTTTATATTCCTTACGTGATTAGCGAAATTATGAATAAATTTTGTATTTCCATCCCCCATATTAAGCCAAGTCACTATGTTTTTGAGCCTCCAAGTCTATTCTTCTAGCCTCAAAATATGCAACTTTCTAACTTCCAAGGAACTCACCCTATGGATAACTTCGTAGAAAATTTTGAACTAATAAAAGCTTGAGAAATATGTTCATATTCTTTCTCCAAGGCATGCAAATCTTCATTTTTATCAACTTTTATTTTCTTTTATCATTCCACAAACACCTTCTTGAGTTTCAAAAATTTCCTAACAAGGGCATCCATAACAAAGGTGCAATTTAAAATAGAAATGTTTTGCTAGAAACTAGACACTAAAGACTCAAAGGACTCCATTTCCAACTATGAGTGATTGAATTTAAAAGGGTATTTGTTTCCTTGTTCCTCAGAATCCAATTCCAAAAATCTTGGAAGATGATCCTCTAATGACCTCGATCTAAGCTGTGTGAATGATGGACTCTAGGAAGATTCCACTCCAGCATTGTGAGTTTTCCAATACTAAGTACATACACTCTAGTCCCTCGTCCTCACTTCACTTACATAAGCCCAATCACATTGACCCCACTTCGATGTCCGTACTGAACCCCACATCATCATTTTCTTTTTGGAACAGAGCATAACTTTGGAAGTTCCCTTCCCCTCCCTCTACTAATATAGATCTAGAAAGCCTTTCCAGTGATGACATATTGGGCTCAGAACCCTTGACAATTAGAAGATCCTTTTTCCATAATAATGAGGCCTCTTCTGGCTTGGAACAAAATAATAATGGAGCTAATAGTAGGAGAAAGGATGTCAAGTTTAAAAACATATACACATGCATTGAACAAGGACTTGACCTCAACTCATGCTTCTCAGAAAATATGGAAGCGACCCTATATGCTCCTATTGAACATTATTTAGCCAAGGACATTGATGACACACTTGATTCTGTTGATTCGTGTAGGAATTTACAGGGTAAGTTCCTTAGATAGAACACCAAAGGACATCGCTCACAAACATATCACAGATCAGTAAAACAATGCTCTTGACGTGGATAAAACCCTCAAAAAGGGAAAAAGTCCACGGTTTGAGCCAACATGACGACTTCAGGAAATTTATTAATGTGAAATAAATAAAATTTACATAAGCTTCTCTCATGAACAATCACCTTACAAATGACCCTCCATGTTCTTTAAATAGATATCATGGACCAATCGGGTGTTAAGCCACGGATAAAGTGTCAGTAATACCAAGGAGAGAATAAACTCTCAGATTGCTTCATGTCTAGAACATATCGTGACTGTCGGATTGTAAGTTACAAAAAATACATAGTAAATAAACACACTTTACCTAACTATACACTAGACCAAGTTATACTTAACTATTTTCTATGTGCCATAATATCCTAACATCCCCCCTTAAGAACAAATTGGGATAGGATTGAAGGATGTACAAAGATGAGACAATAGGAGAAGGAAGGAGGCATTAGAGCTTATCCCCCCTCAGTGACAAATTCTTGAACTCCAACCATAAATTGAAGTTTAGTAACTTCACCTCTGTGAGAGGCTTTGTAAAGATGTCTGCAACTTGATCATCAATTGAACAATATTGCACTTCAAGAACATGGTCACGAATGAGCTTTGCGATGAAGTGCATGTGTATTTCAATGTGTTTGATACGCTGATGTTGGATTGGATCTTTGCATAGTTGAATGACACTTTGATTATCGCACCAAAGTGTAGTCGGATGCTTCTACTGAAAACCAAATTCTGACAGGATCTGATGAAGCCACAGGGCTTCCTTAATAGCTTCTACAGTGCCACGATACTCTGATTTTGCTGAAGAAAGAGAAATGACACTTTGTTTTTTGCAAGCCCATGTAATAGGTTCAAAACCAAGAGTGAACACATAACTTGCGGTAGACTTCCGATCCTCAGGGTCACCAACCCAATCAAAATCTGTGAAACTAACCAATAGAGGAGATGCTTCTGCATTGTAATGAATCCCAAAATGAATTGTACCTCAAACATAATGAAGTAAATTTTTAGCTACTTTACAATGAATTTCATGTGGATTTTGCATAAACCGAGCAATAAGGACTACAACAAAGGAAAGGTCATGATAGGTATGGGTAAGATACAAAAGTTTTCCAACAAGCTGATGGTATACGGTAGCATCAACTTTAGGGGAAGTACAAGTGACTAATTTTTTTTCTCTAGATTGAAAGGGAGAAGGAACTAGCTTACATTCTTCCATGTGAAAGTGGCATAGAAGATCACATGCATACTTGGACTAGGAAAGGGAAATACCTTCACTGGATTGCAAGACTTGAAGACCAAGAAAATAATGCAATTTTCTTAAGTCTATCATTTCAAACTGATTTTTAAGGCTAGACTTCACATGATTGATAAGGTTGGGATCACTACCAGTGAGGATAAGATCATCGACATAAAGCACAAGAATGATTAGAGACTTACCCACTTTCTTGGTGTAGATAGTATTGTCAGAATGACACTTAGAAAAGTCAATATCTAAAATAATCTATCCATTTTGGCACACCAAGCCCGAGGGGCTTGCTTAAGACCATAAAGGGAGTTCTTAAGCCGACATACAAAGTTGGAGTCACTTTGTATAAAGGCAGGAGGTTGTTCCATATAGATTTATTCATGCAAGAAGGTGGATTAAAATCCATCTGATGGAATTCCCATTTAAAAGAGGCAGCAAGGGAAAGAAAAAGGCAGATAGAGTTCATTTTGGCAACATGGGAGAAGGTTTCAGTACTGTCAATTCCTTCAACTTGTGAAAAACCCTTAGCAACAAGATGAGCTTTATGTTTATCATCTTTTCCATCTACTCCAAACTTGGTTCTATAAACCCATTTGCATCTAACAAGTTTTCATCCCTTTGGAAGAGGAACAAGGTCTCATGTATCATTTTCCAATAGTGAACGATATTCTTCATTCATAGTTGTATCCCAATTTGGATGGCCTGAAGCTTCTGAAAAGGTGTTAGGATCATAATATGTTGAAGAATGAGCCAGTAAAGAAGAGTCCCTATTGAACTGAGAACGTGTACAACAATGATATGTAGGATCACCTGCAAGAGCACCTGTTACATCCCGAGTAGCATGAACCCATTTTGGAAGCTGAGGAACTGAAGGAGGATATCAAGAAAGTGGGGGAGGATTATCATCCTTGTTGTCTTCATACGAAGAAAAAAATATTTTTAGAAGTAGAAGGGATAGAGAGAGGTGGCACATCTGCCAAACTATGCTCGTAGGCCGATACATTTTCTGCAAACTTTAGATCTCTTCTAATGATAATATTTTTGGATTTATGTTGAAGAAGTCTATATCATTTGACATCTTCAGAATATCCAACCAAAATACATTTTTCACTCTTAGGTTCTAGGCTTTATGTTTCTCATTTAGAATGTGGCCCGATTCCTCACTTCCAAAAACATGAAAATGACTTACATCTAGTTTAATTGAGCTCCATGCTTCCTAAGAAATGGTATTCTTTAAAACCTTAGTATGAGTGCGATTTACTATGTAATTTGCATAGTTAGTTGCTTCTACCCAAAATTCAAGACTAAGTCCTTTAGATTGAAGCATAAAATTAGCCATTTCTTTTAAGGTGCAATTCTTCATTTCAGCTACACCATTTTGCTGTGGAGTATGCGAAACAATATGTTGCAATTGAATTCCATGCTTAGTGCAAAAGTTGATGAATTTGTTGTTAACATATTCTCCACCATTATCAGATCTTAACTTAAGAATTTGATGCCTAGATTTTTTCTCAACAAAGGCCTTAAAGGCCAAGAACATGTTAAAGATTTCACTCTTGAGTTTTAAGAAGTACACCCAAGTGCGTCAAGAGAAATCATCAATGAAAGTTAAGAAATACTTGTAGCCAGAGAATGAAACAACTGGAAGTGGACCACATAAATCACTATGCATAAGCTGTAAAGGGGTTAAGGCATGCAAAGAGGCACATTTTTCAAAACTATCCTGATGATGTTTTCTGAGTACGCTCCCAGAACAAACACCATCTCTACAAGATGCCATAGGAATACCTGTCACCATATTTTCTTTACATAGATTTTGAAGGGAGAGATAGTTTAAGTGACCAAATCACACATGCCAAAGTTTTCTCACTTCATCATTATGAGCAAAAAATGTTGAGGGAAGAGTGGATGACCTAAAGTTGTTAAACTTATACAACCTTGTAGAATCATCAACAATTACAGTAGCTAAAATTTGTCTAGGATCTCTTAGGTCCTTAATTACAACATCATGATGTGAAAATTCAACGAATTTACCTTCACCTGAATGAGTTATCTGATACACAGATAGAAGGTTGCAAGATAAGGTAGGAACACATAATACATCATTAAATTGATCATTGTCTAAATGAATAGTTCCAGTCCCTCCAATACTAAGAGATTTATCATCACCAACATATATATTTTTGTTGTACAATCATTTAAATACAAAAACATGGCTTTGTTTTTGGCCATGTGATAAGAATATCCAAAATCAACGAGCCACTCGTGAGAATTAGAAGAAGAAAATACATTTAGTGCATAATCAAACCAAGATGCTTGATAACCACATGCAGAAAGTGTTATTCCTGAAGATGAATTTGAAGTTGAAGAGTGCTCCAAATGGATGGTATGCTTCTTCATTGCTACTTCCAAGGCTTCCATCTTCTTAAAACATTTGGATTCCAAGTCACTATCACGATTACAAAAGTTGCAATGTCTATCAATCTTCTTCCCTTTGTTTTTATTTTCTTTATCATTTTGTTGAATTGATTTTTCATTTTGAGACTGAAATTGCTTAGGACCATTCTTTTTAGGATGTTGCTTCTTAGGATTCTTTGAATTTGGTTGTTGCTTGGCTGCTAAGATTTTCTTAGAAGAGTTTCCAATATTAAGAAGACCAAGATGTAAGAGTTTTTATCATTATCTTATTAAAGAATCACAAAAGGCAGCAAAAGAGGGGGATTTGTAGGCTTGTCCTTGAGAAATAAAGGCTTCTCTAATAAAATGGAAGGTGGAAAAAACATAGAGTAGGCTGGTCCTAACTTAGTAAGAATGGAATAGATAAGGCTACCATCTTATTTCTTAAACTTAACACCTTCCAAGAGAAGTCTAAGAGTCTTGAATGGACAAAAAATATTCAATGGAAGAAAAATTATTGGGGTCCAATGTAAGCAACTCATTTTTGAGTAGATGAGCTCTAATTTAAATTTTAATTCCAATATCTTTATTGAGTTGTTTCATTGCTTCATCAAGGGTATCAAGTTCTGCGATATGGAATATAAGGTCTGGAGAAATAGACATCCCTATCAACCCATGTGCTTGATCTTGATTATTTTCCCATTTGGCTACCTTATCTTCATATTTAGCTTTAGATTCTTGGCCTGAGACTATTATATAAAGACCTTTACTTCTAAGTAAATCGACAATGTAAGATAACCATTGGAAGTAGTTGGCGTTGTCAATAACAAATAGGCATGAAATTTCCATTTTAAAAGAAACGGAAGATGAAGATGCTGAAACTAAGTGTTCCAATGGAAAGATCTCCAAAAATTAGGTTGATTAACAAAAACGACTATGAAAACGACTTCCGAATGAAGAAATTATGGCATTTTGAAGAAAAGTTGTTGAAGATGTGTACGAACTACGTGAATGTTGGGACGTGAATGATAATTTTATATTTAAAAAAAATCTGCCTCCCCCATCCAAACTTAATCCAATTAGCTCACTTTTAAAAAAATATTACTTTATGTGACCCACTTTTATAAATAAGTGAAAGTCACTTTTACAATGGTACTTTATGAACTACCCACTAAATTGTAACTTAAATAAAAGATAAAGTGATTTCAGAATTATAAGTGACTTACTTTTTATTATGGGTGAGAACACTTTTACATAAAGTAACTTTAGAACAAAAGTTACATGTGCTTTTTGAAAAAGTAACTCAACAAAAAGAAAGACTTGAACCCAAGACCTCTATTCTCATAAAGTAACTTTGGACCAGGTGAGCAAGTTTAAAAGGTTCGTAATTTTTGGAAAGGAGGAAGGGTTTTTTGTTTTTTACATTGAAGCTTTGGAGTGCATGCTTACTTGAAAAGCCTCTTTTTACCTACAAAAAAAAAAACTACACAACTCAAAATGAACATGCAAAAGAAATCCAAGCCTTACGACTTAAAGTTAGATATGGCCGAAAACTAAATATTTTCCTCAATGTTTCTGATTTCCCAAGATCACACTAAGGCATAGTGGAAAAGAGCATACACATGAGAAAAATCATTTCTTTCTGTTTTTGGTTTGCCTAGATCGCACAAAGTCGCAAGGAAAAGAGCATACATAGAAATTAAAGGTATAGATCTGGTAATAATTTCTTTTATAGTGGACTATAAACCAAAATAAACAAAGAGATAAATAACCATAACTGCAAATAAAGACTGTATACCTCCAAATCTTAAAAATGATGTAGCTAGGGCTACCAAAAACATTTTCGCATGAAACAAAAGGGGTTCCTCACTGGAACAGATGCTCCTAACACAATAGAGTAGTACTCTCGGCCCAAAAGTGGTTAGAAACAATAGATCTAGGAAACAAAATTCGGATGCAATTGTACTGACATCAGATTTGTATCACCAACGGATGCGGCCCTCGAATAGCTCCGATACCATGTATAAATTTACAAGGTAAGTTCCTTAGATAGAACACCAAATGACAACGCTCAAAAACAGATCATAGATCGATACACCAATATTCTTGACGTGGTTAAAACCCTCAAAGAGGGAAATAGTCCATGACTTGAGCCAACACGACTACTTCAAGAAATTTATTAATGTAAAAGAAATAAAATTTACATAAGCTTCCCTCACGAATGGTCACCTTACAAATGACCCTCCATGCTCTTTAAATAGATATCATGGACCAATAAAGTGTTAATCCATGGATCAAGTGTTGGTAATACCGAGGAGATAATGAATTGTATGATCACTTCATGTCTAGAACATATCATGACCATCGAATTGTAAGTTACAAAAAGCACATGGTAAATAAACACACTTTACCTAACTATACACTAGACCAAGTTATACTTGAAATTTCCAAATTCATCAATTAAAATTCCCAATCCCGATTATTAAGAAAATGCTGCAATCATGAGAATTATATAATGATCGTTGAAACAAAAGAAACTACGATTACTAACTCAAAAGCATGTTATTCTTCAAAAGGTGTCATGTAAAATAATGGAACTGCATAAATTGGGAACAAGTAGTTGTTTTCTATAGTCATTGAAGTACAAGAATGCACCCATGAACACATGTAACTCAGACAAAACTTATTATGCTCACTTGCACAAAATCCTATAGAAAGTCACTATAAAATTGTTTCCAATAATCCCCTTTTTTTAATGAAAAATTTAGATAATAAAAGTAACAACAATCCTATTCTTTATTCACACTTCAGAAAATTATTAAATTAATTTTCATGTTCATACCAAAAACTTGCATACATAAGAAGCTACATCCATCAAATAGTCTATTCATAAATTTCTAGTACATAAAAACTACGGTAAGTAGGACTTTTACTCTAACAATTTATATGCACAAAAGCTACAACCATTCATGTATTTTGACAAACACTTTGCATGACGATAAGTAGGATTTTTACTCTAACAATTTATATGCACAAAAATTACAGTCATTCATGTCTTTTGACAAACACTTTGCAAACATGCAATCTACAGCCATTGAGGCATTTTGACAAACACTTTGCAAGCATGCAATCTACAACCATTGAGGCATTTTTCCAAATACTTGGCAATAATGAATTTGAGATTCTTCTTCAACCTATTTAACTCAAAAAATTCAGAAATTGAAACTTCAAATATTGACATCTTAAAACAGGGACTAAACAAGCTTATTTTCAACAAAAGCTCAAAAATAGGCGCATATAATTTGATAGCAACAATCTGTAAAATCGCTCATATTTTCGATTTGGGTTCTGAAAAGTATGTTTTTGGAATCAAATGGGAGGTTAAATGGCCTCTAGGCATAGATACCCCTTGATGTTGAGCGGAAAAGTAACAGAACGTTCCAGAGATGCGATTTATTAAAACAACAACAACAAAAACATTCCTACTAGAATCATTTATCACTTTGTCAAACACTTTGTGTGCAAACTTCATCTATAGTTGCACATGGAGAAAAATAAAACTCAAATTTATGATAATATGGTATTGTATTCAACTCATGGCAACCTGCAATGGACAAAAAATCATTATAAAAATAACTTAAAACTTTGGCAACACATTATTGTTTTAATCCCCCTGCATATACATTCTCAACTACAACTGCCATTCATTATTGGTTAGCTCATAAATAAATCTGTAAATATTTCATAAACATTCACAAGTAGAGCTACATAGTAATTTATATTAGGAATTTCAAAATCATTTTGAAAGCAATTGCTACTCTCCAAGTCTCTCACTCTCATAATATTTTTCAAATCTCTCAAACTCTTGGTATCACAATGCACCCCCCTCCACCTAAGTGAGAATCATATAAATCATGTATCATCCATAAATCATAATTAACCATATGTTTCACATAACCATGATCATCTATAGATATATGTGTCTCAATTCTGAATCAACATCCATGTCATACACATATTGCCAAACTAAGATACCAAAAGAGAAAACATAGATAATATGTTCTTAACCACAATCAATTCTTATACACACAACCATAGATATTATCCTAATCACACAACAACTAGGTGACCCAAACCAGATCTATAGCATATAAGCATGTACACAAGTTTCTCACGCATAATATTATACCATTATATCAAAATCACCCTCTCTAAGTGTCATCAAAGCTATCTCACCAAGAAGGGACACTACAACATGTCACAAGCTTATATACCCCCAATTGACAGTGATTATATATATATGTGTGTGTGTGTGGGCTAGAACCTTTACATATTCCAATCTTCCTTCTGGGTTTGAGATTGAGCACAAAGTCTCAACCCAAACCCTCAAGTGAGTTCCCCATGGCACAAAAACTTCAGTCCCTTTCCAAATAATTTTTTTTCAAAAGACCCCCAAAATACAAACACATTTACATTCCATTTTTAACTACAAATTTATTTTGATTTAGTTTGACTTCTTGTTTTTCTTGGTGAAAAACGTTTCCCTTTCTTCCTAACTTGAATCCAACCCACATTTTCTGCAAATTCTGGTGGACCGTTCTTCAACAAGTGCATGATAATATTCTTGAAATCTTGACCTCATCCACTTGACCTACCCGAGAACTTTCCTTTTCAATGATATTCCTTGAGGTTTTCGAAGGGGATCATTTTTCCATGAGGGTTTGTTGCTTTTCCACAAATACTGTATTCGAGGAATTGTTACTAACGATTGAAGGCTCCACATTGGCAAGTGATTTTTCCTACTTAGATTATGTTGCCACAAATGTGATTTCCTTGACTATATTTTCTTCCTTCTTGCCTTCTGATTCTTTCTTGTCCTGAATCTCTTCCTCTTTGAATATCGTATAATGATCACCTCATGCTCCTTCCCATTATTTGGGCATTTGAGATTTCTTTCCAGTCTTTGCCATTCGGAGAACGCTTGGGGCAATTTTTTTATTACATGCCCCATTTCATAACATGACCTACACCAAAATGAAATATTCTCATAGTCGATCTTTTGGACCCAAACATAGTATGAAGCCATCAAATTAATCTCAGCGGGAAAACCCTTGTTGAAGTCCATCTCCACACAAATGAAGGTAAAAGTAGTCTTCTAATTTTTGTTTGTTTGTTTTAGGACAATGATGTTAGAATTTTTCCAACAAATTCTCAAAGGAGGAAAGTGATGTATGATTCCAGAAATGCAAAGGAAGGTTTGGAAGCCTTACCCAAACTGGGGCTATGGATATTGATGTCGTTATCAAGACAAAAGTGGGAGTCTAGGGCTGCATGAAGAAGCCAACACTCCCTTATCAGGACTTAAGTGCACAGATGGCCTTCGTGTCCTCAACATTATTGAAAATCATAGTGAAGAAAACTTGAGCCATAGGGTAAATATTCAACTCATCCATCAAAAGGGGCATCCATGAATCAAATATCCATTTATGAAAATCAGTCAATCATGGCCATATCCCATTAAACCTACAAACCAAGCCATTTTTCAAAAAATATTTTTTATAATAGAAGGATTCCTCATCCATAGGAACATTAAGGGAATGAATTTATTCACCGTCGAAAGACCGGAACCAAATTTTAGCATAGAGCTGTACGAAATCAAAGAAATGCTAGATTGAACAGTAACATACCTACAAAAAAATAAACTTTTTCTCCAAATCACAAGGATTCACCATTGGACGATCTGCAGAATATCCATGCAAACAAAGCAAAGATTAAGCGGCTAGGGAAAAATCCTAGTTGCCACAAGGGTTTCTATAGCTCTTTCCATCTCTGAATTACAATTTAAATTTATTACCAAAACATATGTCCAATTTTAATATCTTATAACTATAACCATGAGAATCAAAATATTGACCAAATGGAAATAACAATAATTTATAAAAACATAGTCATAACAATCTAAATACTAACCATTATTTTAATGACCAAAATGATGTCATATCTTTTTGATATTCCATGTATACATTAAACAATAATTTGATCATATCATAAGCTTAAGTGGATATTTCATCTATGAGTATTATTATTGTATTAGTTACTACATATTACATAATTATATTAAATATACATAATATGTGCAATTATTACTTAATTTAGTTAGATTGAGATTTAATTACTAATCTCTCACACACATATATGAGATTGGATTTGTATTATTAACATATATAATTTATAAATTTAAACTCTCATAGAAATATATTTATAGATTTGAGATTTAAATTTTATTTCTTTTAATTAATACATAAAAAAAAAATTGATATTACGTAAATACAATACACAATCTAAACCAATGCACACCCATATATTCTCATATTAATAAGTATAAAAGGTATCATTTAAAATCCACAATTACTCCACCATATCAATATGACTCTTACATAATTGTATTCACATTTTCTCAACTGATAAAATGAGTTCACATATTCACAATTCTATCGATATTCAATTATATATTTGGCTCAAGAACAATAATTTCATTTACATGGATTTTGTCCTACATAGAGGTGTTTTTTTTTAAATAATTTATTTCTATTAACTCAAAAAAAATTACATGAGCATTCCAAAAACTACATAGTATTTGTGATATTATACACTAGAATTTTTCACGGATTTCTCTTTTTTCCTTTTTTTTCCAATGAAAGTCTATTCAATTTATAGATTTATTATTTACACTTGAGGAGAAGACCATATCGTCTTTCTTTTGAGAGAGATTCATCACTCCCGATTTGCTGAACATGGAATTTCTTTATCACTATTTGAATGGTCATACTCATGGGTGTGTTTCTGCATGCTACTTGTTGACACAATTATTGCCGATGTTGTTTCCTTATCCTTAGCCTAAAGATTATCCTCTACTGAGGAATGGGGTGGTGCCATAGTGGTCTGCTCTGGATCTTGAGAATCTGAGGAGACAAACGGGGATTTTGTGAATGAGCGTTATCCTTTTGACTTGTCGAAGTCTTGCCACTTGAAGTGGCCTTTTTGTCACGCCATCCTTGATAGGGTTTTCACTGCTCTTGGGATCCAGATGACCCCTGTGAGGAAGGGAAAAAAATTTTGAAGATGCCCTGGTTGCTGGAAAATTCTACACCTAAAAGCTATGTTTTCATAGTCCAATGACTTAGAGAATTTATTTCCATTCCACTTAAGGATAATATTGTGCGACAGTCCTTCACTCAGATCCAATTAAAAACAAATATGAATGAATGTGATGAAACCAGAATCCAATCTTTTTCACTGTCTATATTGATGAATCAACCCAGTGAATTACCAATTTTTTCCACGATGTTTGGCTGAATCTAATAGAGGGGTAAGTTTGGGAGCCTTACCCATACCAGAGTAGCCATAAATTTCATGGAAAGAGGGTTAAATTTTGGAAACCATGGCTATATAGAGAGACTTTCTCAGCCCCATAACCATGGCCATTGGTTAAAAACCCTATGTCAATCTTCAAGATCTTTGAAGGCTACCACAAAATATCCTTTCAAATAAAACAACTCTAAATTTTGGGACTAGTTCTGATGGACCCAGTCCTAGAGGGTAGAAGTTGGAGGCCAAAAACCTCTGAAACGACATGTATACACTCGCTACTTATAATATATTACCTTGATCATTGTTAATACCTTATTCACCTCAATTGATGGTGCGTCTATTGAATGTTCCACCATGAAATCTTGACTTGAGAGATTCTTTGGTGTATAAGAGCTCGAATCTGGCTTTATGACATCTTTGAAGGACAAGGGTTTAGATGTTGGATATGCCCCACTATCTATGGCACCTCCCCTCAAGCCTTCCACTACAAAGATAGTGACATCCCTCATAATTCTGTAATCTCTGAGAGCGTTCCCCAATTTTAGTTGTCTCCCTTTGTAAAGAAGCCTCACTTCTTCCTTCGAGATACGCATTTAATGATCGATGTTGTTAGCCAAAGCTCCCACAAACTTCAATGCTGAGACCGTGAAACACAAGGAATCTCCAGACATGGACCAAACACAAATTGGAATCCAGGTCCCTAATTCTTTTCATTTTCTATTCCATCACTAGTTGAGGGATTTTGTCAAATATTTTGCATGCTTTACCAAACCATCATTGAGGATTTCTTTTAGGATTTTCAACAAACACTTTTCTAACATCCTTACCATTATTGCAATTGTTGAAACCAAAAACTCCCCTGCACTTAAAGAAACTTCCATAACCAATAGTGGACAAATAAAAAAATTATACATCTAAAGCTCCACTACCGAAGCCAAGAAGAGCTTCTCCACTTTGACCATGCTTCTCCACAGGTTCTAGTACAACTAACTTGCAAATGGGAGACAAAGGGGGGAAAAAGATTATCCCCTCCTCTCAACTTGATATTCATTTGGGGAGATCCCATTTCAAAAAGAGTTGTCTAGCCAAAGGCCGATGTAATTGTGAAATCCTGTTGTGCAAAAACGAATCCTTTGCACAATGCTTTCTGTCACCATCGCTCGATAGTCCTATATAGAGTTAATTAAATACACATGTATCAACATACTCACAATTATACTAATTAAATAAAACTTATTATTTAATAAAAAATGAAATAATCATTTTATATTACAACTTGAAAAAATATGCGTGCAATTATTATTGAAATATGGTCAATATTATGGTTAACGATTTGAAAATTTAATTCTTCAAAACTTTACTTTAACAACAATATATAAAACTAAATTAGCTAATTGAATATAAATATGGGTTAATTTCCATTTATATTTAAGGATAAAACTCATCAAGCAACTACCTTATCTTTTGCTTTGCACAATATAGGCCGATCTTAATACAAATGGTTTAAATAATAACCATTATATACATAATAAAAAATAGAAACATCACACCACTGTATGTTTTGAATATAAGGTACAATATAGGGAGATCTTAATACAACTTAGTTTAAATAACAACTATTATATACATTATAAAAAATAGAAACATTACATCATTGTCAGATTTAAATATAAGATACAAATTAAAGCTTATAAAAAAACATATTCCAACATTTGTTTCACAATTCAGAATTATATATTTATTTAGTCTTTCAGAGGAAAAAAAACTCCTTTTTTTATTCACATGGAATAAAAAAAACTATATGCATAAGAACGAAATCTGTAGTATATTTCATTACAGAAGGCTACCAAAAATATAAAAGACATCACTGTCTAGAAAAGGAGTAAAAAAGGTTTATAAGAAACCCTAGAACTATTACAACTTTTATCTAAAAACATAACACTGACAAAAGGATCAGAGGCCTAAAAACACAATTTGTGGAGTAGAATACCATAACCTTATAGAGTCCTCGGAAGTGTGAACAAAACCTGTAAACTCACTTAGATATTTATTGGAGAAAAAACTAGAGGGTCCCAACTTAGAATATAGGCGCAAAATGTGCACTTTGAACTGAGTTGTTAGCGATTTATTCATAATATATGTAACTTGCATCCATAGTAAGAGATCTTTTTGGTAGAAAGTCTATTGTTGTATTCGGCTCCTTATGGATGTGTTGAAAGTTCATTTCTAAAAAGTGATTCCTTATCTCCTCAATTATGCTTTTCCAAGAGGCTAGGTTTAGTACTTCCAGTTGTGCTTTACCTACCAACCAGTCTATTAGGCATTTGGAATATCCAAGAATTTGAATGCATTTAATATCTTTCCAAAATGCAAGAAACATAAGAGCCCAACAAGTAGTTAGATCAACTTTGTATTTGTTCCTCTCCATATACCAATTCTTAACTTTACAAAGTTGTTCCCTAACATTTAATCATCCCCCTCCTCTCCACATCTATTCCCTTGTGCAACTCCATTAAAAAAACCAACTGGAAGACATTGAGAAATAATTGGGAAATTGATCATTCTTTTAATATTTATGTTTTGTTTCAGGTTATATTCCCTAAAATGAAACACAATCTTTGAGCATTGTTGAAGAATACTAATATTTGAATTTTTGAAAGTGACCCTATTTCTGAGTAACTAGATTCCCCAAGCAACAAGTATTGGAAGGGAACAAATGTTTTTGTACTTCTTGTTCCAATGTAGAAGTGTATCCTCAAAGTAGGATTGATCTATGTTCTCTCTTACACCCAAAACCAATAAAACTGCTTGCCAAATTTCCTTAGCAATCTTATAGCACACAAAAATATGGTCAACCAATTCTTCTTGAATTTTATAGAGGCAACATAGATTTGGCCCAGAAAAGCCTCTTTTCTGGAGATTTTCCTAGGTTAATAATTTATTTTGCAAGGCTAACTAGATGAATCATTTCAACTTGTTAGGGATGTTCCATCTCTAGATTGAGATATTCGACCAACAAACATACTTCCTGGACCGCAATTGAATGAAAAATGGCATCATAAGAAAAATTTTCTTTCACCCTACCAGAAAATCTGTCCCAAATCCAGACAAATAGATCCTTTGAGTTATTTAAGCTAACACCATTGTTATATAACTCCTTTATGAAGAATTTCCATTCATCATCCAAATGTCCAACCAAACCCAATTCCATAGGAGTAAACTAGTAACCATTAGAGAAAAGTGTATATTCCACTCTTTTGACATTGTTTAGGTAATAATAGTCTTTGGAACTTAAGAGTTGAATCAATTCTTGAGATAATTTATAATAACAAGTTCCACTAATAAAGGGAGCCTTTCCAAGAATTACTTGTTTACCATCTCCAACTTTCTACGAAAGCTAGTTGAAAAGAAAAGGAAATGAGTACGTGAGGGCCTTGCAAGCAATGGAGCCCTTGTAAAATGACTTTTTTATAGCTCTTCTAAGCCAATCCACCGTAGGTATCCTTCTAAGATACTTTTTCTATATTACCTGGCTCCAAATCCCACCACCAAACAAAACTCTCCACATTTTTTTCAGAGCTAGTTCCTTACAAAACCAGATCAAGTTATTGAAACCCCACCCACCAAGCTTTTTTGGCTTGGATAGATATTTCTAGCTAGCAATGTGTAGAAATGTTGAATAATAAACACATATTCAATGGAGATTATCCTGATCATGTACTATTGCGGAATACATACACAATACATAAGCTCCTCTACGTTGATCATCAATATAGCAGCATCAATAACAATAAAACATCAAGAGCATGCACACATTAACACAATATGTAACCCAAGGAAAGCTTACAGCTAAAAACCCCACACTATCTGTATATTAATGATTGATAACATGTAACATTACAATAGTCAATACTTCTTACAAGTATCTAGCACTATCTCCACCTGTTACACGCAATACAACTCAGATTTGATCTCCAAATCTATTCCACTGCTTGCCTGCCTCCACTGCTCAATACCTGCTCAAGAATGGATGAGAATGGTTGAACCAAACTCGTATTTACCTCAAAAGAATCACTCACACTGGGAATCACGTGAGAAGAGGCTATAATCACTTGGTATTGGCCAATTCTCATTGGCATAACTCAATCCCATTGATTGTGCAAATCCTCATGCACAACTATAGTCACAACTGATAGCAATCTAATCCTCTAACACTTGTCCCTGCTGAACTGAACATGCACTGACATGCAACTGAGTTAACTGATGTATTCTTTAGTTGCATTATGAGTTAATAATTAGTTTAACAACTCATCAATAGTCTATTTGCAGTTAGACTAATTACAACTAGTTTAACCAAGTCAAACTGAACACAACTCCATCAACTCCACAATCAACTCCACCAAAATCAACTGATTGAGTTCTAACTAAAGTCATGCATGCAACAACTCAACTGACCCACAAAGAAAGCGTATTTCCTTCTGACAGCTGCATGTGCCACATCTGTAGCTCAAACTGAAGTGCTCACAAGAGAATAAGATAAATTTTACAGTCTAAATATTATTATAAGCTAATAATATTTGACTTTTCTATTTTTGACAGCCAGTCTAAAAATAGACTTTGATCACTCCTGCTGTGATCCAAAAATAGAACTTGCACCATAATTTGCCTGCGAGCCCACTTAGTGAAGGCGACTCTTTTCACTAAGCTCCATCATCTTGTTGCAATCTCAACACTCCCTCTCGACAAGATATGGATTATCAGCAACCCATATCCTGCCTCGGTGGTATTCGAATTTGCTCCTGGTGAGAGCCTTCGTCAGAATATCAGCATCCTGATCCTCCGTTGGAATGTATGAAAGTAACATGATCCTCCGCTGCACACAATCTCTTATATGATGGTACCTGATGTCAATATGTTTAGATCTATCATGAAATACAGGATTAGCCGAGAGTTAAATGCAACTTTGGTTATCACAGTAAATCACAGTAGGATCCAAATGAGAACCGAACAAACCAACTAGGATCTTCCTCATCCATATAGCCTCGCATGTAGCCAAACTTGCTACCATATACTCGGCCTCTGCTGAACTGAGTGCCACG